>SNQJ01S0012016.1:224281-271444 GCA_010110895.2 Picea sitchensis
GAAGAAAACCCAACCAAATCCTTTGCTATATTCTTCAAGAGAAATACCTTCACCACCAATAAGACCTAGCACACAAGAGGGTGCTCAAACCCTAGAAGACTAGCGCCCAAGAGAGGTGCGCACTTTTCCCAAGTACATGTACTTGCTGAAATTTGCAAACTCTCACAAAAGATATGATTCCACAATGGAGAATCTATCTTTACTTATACTAGACTGAACCTGTCAACAGAAGTGTCTATTGGCACAATAGGGCCGACCTCACTAGCTTATAATATAATTAATATTAACCAGATTAATTATCTTTTACATTAATTACTAGTCACATTAAGGTGGGGCTGACCTGTACCCTTTACATTACAATTAGGGTTACAGGCAGGTATGATTCTTGAACAATATAGCAAGAGATCTGATACACCCACTAGTGCTCATCCACTAGGGGCACATCCATAGGGATGTCCATATCTCTGGCTCACTGCATTACACAGAAGAACCAGTTCTTCACACGTTCACCTGTGCTCGTCCACAGGCACGTCCACTCAACAAATCTTCTTTACCACTGCATCACATAGGAGAGTCATCTAGAGTTTCTCGTCAACTCTGTTGCTCAAAGGAGGCTAATACATCATCTTCATTTCTTGTTCTCGTGACGATGCACCCAGCACTTTGGGATTTCACACGTTCACCTTGTGCTCATCCACAAGCACGTCCAACTCAGCAAATCGCCTTTCCCACAGGATAATCATCTGGAGTTCTTCTCAACTCTCTGAATGGAGGAGGTCATCTCTACGTTCTAGCTCTATCTTAGATAGGAACCACGTACCCTTCTTAGGGGCTCTCTCAGGTTTGTAAGATGGAGAAAGTCTCACATAGCTACAATGATCCACATCTCACAGGTTTGTAAGCTGGAGAATGTCTCACATCGCTGCAATCATCAACACAGACCATGTCAACCAACAAAATTGCCACGTTGCAAGGGAAACATTCTCCATCAACCTTGTAGTCTTTCCTTTCCCCTCATTCCTCCTTTTCTTTCTCGAGTTCATGATTTAGCCAATATTTCATATTTTTGTTTCTAAGGCACCTACTATCATCATGTTGATGTATACCTTTACAAAGCACCATGTGTCCCCTTAACCCATCATCTAAGCATCTCAATGACAATTGGCAAGATCACACCTCCAAACTGATTTTAGAAGCTTTGTTATATTCTTGTAGTGCTTCCCTTTAATTTCCAAACCAGAAATACTATAGAATGCAATCAAATTGGGCACTGGGTCCACGAAGGAAGTTGTGCAATGAATAAAACATAAAGGGTCAAATTTGCACGTCTGTCGAAACTGAAATCTTATGGATTCCACTTCAAAACTGACATGGATGAAGAAATCCCTTCGGACTTGCAAACTTGAAATTCAATATAATAGAATTTTTTTAATCCTACTTCAAATTTGGCCCCCGACACTTGGTTGCATCGTGAGGAAAAACACTCTCCAAATATTCAAGTACCCAAGCCACTGCCACGTGGCACTATTTGAGCCTTGCACCTATCTTCTTGTCCTAGACAATGTTGACATTACTTTGCCACGTGGCAAGATCTAATTGGTTAAGACATTGTCCAATTGTCATCATTGAGGATGACATGGTGATGGCTACATTGCCACATAGAGCCTTTTGATCGGTCCAAGTTGTATGAGTCCTAACAATATTGGGTCCACGAGAACCCTACGTGGCACTCTAGGTAGGCGTCACATGGTGCAATCTCATGCCCCCAAGCAAATTTCATCATATGTGCATATGTTCTATTAAGCAATCAAATCTGCCTAGCCTCCCAAACTCGAAGTTCATTATCAAATATCATTAAGTAGGTCATCGTGTCATGTCCATTGGAAGAATTGTGCAAGTTAAAAACACAAGAGCTAAAATTCTCCTAACGCCTAACACTAAGAATGTTATAGAATGCAATGAAGTCAAGTCCACGCACTAGTTGGGTCAAACCTTTGCACGTCAACATGGCAACATGGCATTTTCTAATCATGCCACATGTCCATGTAGCCTTCATCCAATCCTTGTGTTAACATCCTAGTCCCTTTCCATGTACATGTGGCATACCTTCATCAATACAAAGACTCCATTATTGTGCAAATCCAATGCCACATGGAGCTCGTCGTTGTACCATAGGCTCCTATTACATTTACCACAAGAATATTCGATCTTCCCTACAAACCTGAAATATTATGAAATCCATTAGAGTTTGAAGCCAAGTACAAAGGAGGAGTTGTGCAAAAGAGCGAACATAAGGACTGAAATCCTCACAACTAGCCTGATCCGAAATATTTTAGTATGCAATTTAATCTGACGGTCACGTCCATCATTGACTCTAGGTATAAAAATATATTAAATGGAACGTTGAGTCTAGAGAGGGACTTATATAGAAAGGTAATCATAAAGCACGAAATCCCATTGAACTTGTGGACCCAAAAGAATAATCAAACACAACTGAGTTCAATTTGAAATCCAAAACCCTTAGCACAAAGGACTGAGACCTAAGACTTGGGCATTTTCCAATGGAACCATGAAATAGAGCAACGCTTGGGTAGCATAAAGGATAATCCAAGGATAAAATCCCTCAAAAACTTAGAGCATGTAGTGCCAAATGTTAGCAAAAATCCCACCTAAGAAAGCCCTTGAACCAAGAAATGGGAGAAAAAGGATCTCAAAGGAGACAAGGCATAAAGGTTTTGGCAATGATAGGGAAAGGCAACTAGGGAGGATTGAAATATACTACAAAATCCAAAATTTAAAAGGGGTACCCCAAATTTTGGGGGAACAAGGGACGAATTCCACACCCCTACATTGAATTGTGGGGTTCCTCCTATGAATAAGAGGTTACAAGGTACATGTGGTATCTTGGCCCTATTATCCACCAAGTTGCACTAGGATGGATTTCCAACGAGCCGCCAAAGATTGAACATTTTCATGTTCAAAATTCAGAGTTCAGAAATTCAGTCGATCATTAAGACCAAACTTTTTTACATTTCCATAAAAAATTGTAATAAGAGATGTTGCATGATGAACTTGTAAAAGGTCTTAGCCACCTTAAGTCCTAAGCATGAGTTATACTCTGGAGTGTTTTTTTTACTTACTAATTATATTTTGTCGTTTTCATGCAATTTATAATTTATGAGTTTTTTCACTCAATCCCTCCAGAGCTGGAGTATATGCCCATGGTTAGGCTTGAGCATGGATCTAAGCCTAGTGTCTAATGTATATTACCATGCTAAACATTCTCCTAGAGTCTTATGGAAATGTACAAAGTCCCCCTTATGATTTTTTATTTTTTCAGTTAATTAAAAAATTGCCAAAATTCGGCAATTTTTAATTAAAAAATAAAGATATATTAAAAAAGTGGTACTAGGGGACTTAATATGCCATGGGGGTGCTCATTTTTGGACCCAGAGCACCCATATTACCTAAGTACCCACTTGGTTGAGTAAAATTAGTGATTTTAATCACTTAAAAATTAATTTTACTCCAAAAACCCAAAAAATTCAAATAAAATCATAAAAAATCAACATATGCTCAAATCAAGGAAACATGTTTTGACATGTTGGAGACGAAATAAAGCCTCTAAAGGCTATGTGGCAGCAAGAGGATGATGTTCATTGGTCAAAGAAATAAAGTGGGCATGTGTATGAATTGTTTTAAGGCATGTGCAAGAAAGAGGTGTGCCCTCCTTGAAAGAGGTGGTGCACCCACATGGGAGTCCATCCATTGTTTGATAGGTGACAGCCTTCACTCCACCTCACCTCTTTAGGTGGCAGCTCATGGGAGTTTGTGGAACAAGTGGCTGCCATTTCTTAGCACTTGGCATATGTTTCCCCTCCAAGTGGTGCGCCCTTCCTCACCAAGTGGTGCGCCCTCCTCCATGATAAACTCATTTCCTCTCCTATATATTGAAGCATTGTTGGAGCTCTTGGAAGAATCACTTGTGTAATCATTGTTATTGTACTATCATTCTATATTGGAATAAAGAAAGGCTTTGGAGGCAAACTTGGTGTGGATCTCATGTGTGGATGCTCATTGTCTTGTACCAATTTTTGAGGTAAAATTGTTTTGATGCATTTCTTTCAATTGATTAAATTGTAGCCTTGATCTATGAAACTTGCTTGATTCTTAGATCAATTATCTTTCTTTTAACAAGATTTTCTAAGCTAGCTTGCATTTTAAATCTTGTTGATTCTCATATGTAATCAAAGAATTCACGCTTTCTTGCTTGATTAACATGTTTTCTAGATTTCATATGTAAAGGATACTACTATTTGACGTTTGTTTGTAAGTGTGTTGAAGCTTGTAGGATCTCATACTTGAAGGGAGGTGGAGCTTGCTTGCATCCTCTTCATCTTCAAGATTTAAGAAAGACAATAGCCCCTCTTACATACCGGGAAGACTCCAATTGCCCAAGGACATTCCAAGCACAAGCTTGTTCTCTTTCTCCTCTCTTTAAATTAAAATTTTCTTGGTTACTTTACATATATATGCAAGCAAGTTTGGATCTAGTTTATCAAGCTAAATCGTCAATTTCTTTCATGCATGCAAGTGATAGCTTAGATCTGATTTATGTTTCTTAAAGTTGCTATCTTAAGAATCTAGATCTAGTATAGGAAAGTAGTCCTTTGCTCAAATAATTTTCTGAAATTTCTAAAGGGTTAAAGGCTAATATTTTCCAAGTATTTCATTTGTTCAAATCTAGCATCTAAGTGCTTTAAACTTGCTGTTTTAAAACAGCCACAAAACACCCTATGGAAACTAGCTTTCTAGCTTGGGTTTCTTAGTTCCCTTTTGCCGAATTTTGTAGAATTTAACTTAGAAAATTTTGTAGATTGTTGCTAATAACCAAAGACACTGTTAAAGTGTTTTTTGGCCATCTTGTATACTCTTTTGTTTGCTGTTTTGTGCAGGTCACTGAACAAACAAAGGGAGATTCTATCAAAATTTGGCGGATTAGGAGCATTTGGGACCTCCGGAAGCATCCTACGCTTTCCTAAAACTTTATACAAATTGTAACACCTTGATCCATTGTTGTAAGGATCCAAAGTCCTTTAAAAAGATCTAAAGACTCTTAAAAGAGCACTTGGAACCAGGTTAATAAAATAAGTGAGCCAAGAGAGGCCTCACTCTTTGTTTTCCCCTTAAGGGGGGGTTGGTGTCGTGTTTGTTTAGACTTTCTTTCATTCAGTTTTATTTCCTTTGCTCAAAAGTTCAAACTAACTCACATCAAGCAATAAAGTCAAATCAACTTAGATTAGTTTTCCTTTTGCAAAGTAGAACACTAATTGCTAGATTAGCTTCAATTATCGCATTTTCAATTTGGCAAATAAACCATCCCCTTAGTTCCTCGCAAGAGGCATGTTCAGTGTGGATTAGTAATTAGTCTCACATTTCATTTCAGTACTTTATTTCCAGTTTAAAATAAACAAATTCCCCTTAGCTCACAGTGCGGTTCCTGACCCTTCCAGTTGCAAGCGAGTCTCGATCTGTTGGAAGTAAGTTTCATACATGTTGTGTTGGTCAGTGGTTGATAGATTAATTAGGACAATCTCTGAAGTAGTTAGCTTGATGCGCAGGAAAACGCCTTGAAGTGACCTGCAAAGTAAGGAAGGCCCTCACGGGACCTGGCTTCCCACCCGTTTTGGACATCGAGTACTTTGAGTGAGTTTCACTGGTGAGACCACTGGGTTTCGGTAAAGCTCTCCGCAAGTTTCCAAACAAAGAGCTAACCTCCAAGGAGGCCCAAACCATTTCACTAATTCAACATCAATTTATCCTAATAAAACACACGAACTACATTGCCCACGATTCACTTTAAGGCACTGCTCTCATTTCACACTCAGCAAAGCCACAGGCTTCAACCTCAATTTGGTTATCTATTGGAAATAATTTAAATAAAACTTGCATCTAACATTTGTTTCTCAATATCCTTTTGATGCAAGTACATGCTCATTGATTATATATCGTGGTGAATGTTTACTTCATGTTTTATCAGTTTATGGTTGATTGTTGAATGAATAATAAACTCCTAGATTTAATTTCTTGTACTTAGCTTAGTTTAAGCCTTAGTATTTTGTTAGGGACTACCCCCTTGGTTTCGCTAGGAGTTGGCCTAGATGGAGGAGTTGAGGATTAGGTGACAGTACCTTAACTCTCACTTGCCCCCAAGGACACACTGAGTGGATTGAAGATTTCTTCCACGTCTCCCTGGTGTGTATAAGGCGGCAACAGGCCCTATCAGCAACACAACTCCAACATGTTACCACCAGAATTTTGATTGCAACCATCAATCACGGAAGCAAGAGTTCTCACATGTCATAGCAATGATGGCTACCAAATGGTGGGAGCCCATTGGGGAAGCGACAACCTCCCATAGCAAGGTTGTCATTGCAGCCTATTGTTGCATGAGAGGCCTCCTGAGAAGCCACATGGATGACCTCCATTAAAGGTTTAGAGAGAGGCCTCCTTAGCAAGATCACGTGAGTAGCCTTTTGGTGTGAGATTGCAACCCCTGCCACTTATGGGTTGTTACCACTTAGGCAAAATGTTGTAATTAAAAAACGATATATATATATATATAACCTGAAATTTTTTAGTGTTTATACTTATGTTTATTCATTTATTTTCATAAAATTACTGCAACTACCCTTGGTGGTGTGTTGGTTAGATGCTTGGTTCGTAGCAAGAGGTTTCAGTTAAAAACCATGAAATATGTATTTCAAATTGATTTTTTATAGTGGCTAAAGGTTGGTCACCCATGTGACTATGACTTGTGTCTTTGGGGGCTACTGTATCATTATTTAACAATTTGTAAGTTTTGTGGTTTTACAATGTTAGTAGACTTTATTTTCTACAAACATGGCTTAGGCATTTTAAGCCCATATTCTAGCTTTTATTTGAATTGGGCCATTTTTTGCATAGTTTTCGTTTTTGCCAATTGTTTTTGGAATTTTTTTCACTTTTTGTGCCAAAATTTTAGGCATAAACAAAAGGGCAAATGGTGATCCAACTTTGGATGACTATATCTCTCTCTCCAAGTACCAAAATTAAGTGATTCATTTTTTAATAGTGTTCCACAAGGATGCGTCCCCCGGGGTCGAGGGCTCACCCCCACGCTTCCCACACTCACGACACTAGGGGCTTCTGGCGAAATGTTTCATCACACCCCCCTTTTTGCAGAACGCAGGGAAATGCACCGAACCATTTCGCCAGTGTGAAACATATTTCACAAAAAGGGGGGCTAAGGGGGGCTTCTAGGCACCCCCTCTCGAAAAGCGAGATGATTTGCTTGTCCATATTGCAAAGTTAAGAGAACATGATGATTTGCTTATGAATGAAATTGGGGAATTGAAAAGAAGACTTTTGTCTTGAGATGTCCAAGCAATGACATGTGATGATATGATTGTGAGTGTGACATGTCACGTTGTGAATTGCGACACTCAAACAATGATAAATGAAGTTGTCATGACTCATGATTGATATGCAAATAATGACAAAAAATTACAAGTTTGGTCAACTCCAAATGTGAGAGAATGGATTTGGTTGCTTTAAAAAATACACTAAAAGCATAGGCTCGGAGTTATTCCATAAGATGGCATATAAAGGTCAAGGTCTTGGAAAGCATAAACTAGGAATTGTGAATCCCATTGATGAATATTTGGTGAGAATTAGTGGAGAAGACCTTGGATTTTGTGACATAACGTGAATCCTCAAGGATGGGAGAAGAAAGAAACCTAATGCTTACAAAGAAATCACGATGCTGAACAACGAAGTCCTAATCTTGAACAACAGAGAAGTCCTAGTGTTGAAGAAAGAAGCCTGAATGTTGAACCAATATTTCCATGTATCGTAGCAAAGTGGGAAGCAAGGAGCAGGAAGCACTCCTTCCCAAAAAAAATTAACAAAGCGAAGCAGTGCTAGGAATGTCTTGTACACATATATTAATATGTGTGTTGTGAGTGTGAGCAGTTCTAGGAACGATCCCGAGACAACATCTAAGAGCATGATTGCACAAGTTTAGAGCAAGCTCTCGATAATGATTCATTCGATGCACAATTCTAGAGAAAGAGTGGAGCCCCTAGAGCACTCCATGGTAACCACTCATTAAAAAAAAGTCATAATGACGCTAAAAAACCAACACAACTAAAGAAAGGCATCGTCAATGATCATGCGATCATTGTCAAAGGAATGGGCATGTTTCAAGTAGATGTTGGAATTTATATCAAAGTAAATATTGTGGTCTGAAAATTTGTTGCTTTAAGAAGTGTCGAAAAATGAACGAGATATGACATTCGGATCAAGGAGACACTCTAATCATGTTGGTATGAGACCATTTCAAGTTGATCTTTGTTGGATAGTTCATAATACATGGAAATTGGGTTCTTCATTTTGTAAGTTGTATCGATTGAGATCTTCATTTATTAAAGCATGATGGCGAGATGTGCCTACCTTTTTTAGAGCTACAATCTTGAAAATGTTACTTATCCAAGTGATGTTATCCATGTTCAATAATTCAACTTGTGGAATTAACCACTAGGTTGATGCAAGGGTGACAAGCGTACTTACATAGGAGTTGGATTGATAGTTCAACTCATGGGATTTACCAACGGGTTGTTGCAAGGATCGTAGGTGTAATTGCATAGAAGTTGGAACAATAGTTTAACTTGTGGAATTGACCACTAAGATAGTGTAATATTCAAGTGCACTATCATAAATGTTGGTGCAAGGGTTAGGTGTATTTGCACAAGAGTCAGACACAATTATGATAGAGCATGGTGTGATGATTCCTCCTTGGTGACTCCATTTTTGTTATGATAATGATTCGTTTTTTATGGAAGATATCTATTTTTCAACTCCATCTCTATACTCTGCATTTAGTAGATGCATGATCACTCAATAACTCTGACTTGCCCATCCATTTTACCTAATTGCATAGGAATCATTCTCGGTGTATCCAAAAATCATTCTCGTCATTCTGACATTTATGCGAGCATGGGAACGAGAACGAAAAGTCCTAGAATGGTCAAGAATGGTCCTTAAAATGTGGGAGCTTTGAACTCATGGAAAGGGGATATTAGTAGTGGTTTAAGGTGTGTTTCTAGCATAGGGAGCTTGTAGAAGCTGCTCCCTACTTGTCAAGGAATTCCCACACACTCCCAAACTCACGGGCCCCAAAAATGGTGGAAGATAAGCATGTTTTCTCTATTGTTTTGGTGCCAATCTCATGAGGACCCCTCCAAAACCATAAAATTATTAAACCCCCTAATTTTCGCCTATAAAGAAACCACCCCCTCATGAAGAATATACATAGCATTAGGCATTTGGCATTGGAGAGTTTGTGGGCAGCATTGTGAGTCATTTTGTGAGTGAAGCGTTCAACTCAATTCGTTGAGCCTTGACGCATCTTGGTCATCTCAATGTTGTGAGAGGCAGTCCGAGAGTATGTGAGCAGCATTGTGACTAGTTGCCAGCATTTGCCATTTTCTCAGACCAGCAATTTCAAGGTATGTTTGTCCACTAAAGTTTGTTGTGTGTTTTCCCCAAGTGTTGAAAATTAGATCCTCGGTCTTGTTAGCTTTCGAGTTACTCCCAAAATGTTTACACCATGTTTGGAGGTGCTTCACGACATTTGGATATATGGTGTATGTTCATCCCCTCTATGGTCCGTGATGGATTTGCACATTGGAGATGGTCGACTCAATGTTTGTTTGACCTCAGTTGGGTGCTTGCTTGGCATTCTTCTCTAGGGTGTTGGAGTTCTCTTGACAACTTGGGGGATGTCCTTCATGATGGCCAGATAGAGAGGTTCACTTGCTTAGAGAACACCCTACTTGGGAAGAGTGGTGTGCATCTCAGAGGGGGGGCATCAATCCCTAGATAGCATGGGGCAGCTTGGATTCATGTGTGGAGGCTTGGAGTTGGCTCGGGGACACCTGGGCTGCAACAGTGTTCATGCAAGAGGAGTGGACCTAGATGAGGACATGACTTATGAGGAGCGATAGATTCTGTGCAGGCTCATGACAAAGGGGTGTGGACCCACCTTGTGTAGCTATATCATCTTGGAGCCTTTATTGTGTACAACATTACCTCGAAGCATGACATGTATACCTTCAAGTGGAGCGCTTCACTTGTGTAGGCCTACAAGTGTTTATTGTAGGTTGCTTCTAAGGGCTTGGGCCCACATTGTATTGTTGGCCTCCCTTGCCTCCATATATATAAAGGACGGAGAGCATCCTTTCATTCATCGTCGTCGTCGTCATCATCATTGTACTCTTCTCTTTGTACTTTTCTTCTTGGAGTGATTTGCTAGGGTTCATGAGGAAACCCTAGGAGAAGTTATACATGGGAGCAAGAAATCTTTGTTAGAGATTGCTCTTCTGACTAGGGTTTTCTCTAGTGAAGAAGAAGACATTGAAGATGATGATCACTGATATGATATACCTCATTATGCTTATCACACTTGTGTTAGAGATGTGATCAAGTGGAGCGCACTAGTTATCTTCTCTCTCTTACATCTTCATTTGTACTCAACCCCTCTCTCTCTTAAAGTCTCTAGGGTTTCATGACTTTCTTGGAGCATCTTGAAGTCTAGGGTCAAGGTTTCATCCCTTGGATGCTTGATATTAGGGTTTTGAGATGAAACCCTAGGTGAATTTGGTGAAGAAAAAGATGTCTTGCCTTGGAGGACTTATTTGATTGATTAATGCATGTTGGAGCTCCTTGGTTGAGCTAGGGTTTTCATTGTTTTCTCTAGCTAGGGTTTTGGAGAACTAGTTGATTATACTAGCCTTGAGTAAGACTATGGTATGCAATGTTGGATTTACCTATCTCATCACATGAAATTATAGCCAGTAATTTACTAAAAACAAAAATATATGTTTGCTGACATAAATATGGAAATTAAGCTAATAACCTACAGCTGAGATATAAAACAGCAAAATGACAGGGTAAGTATACAGAACCGAGCATATAAAATTCACAAGACACCAAATATTACGCTAGAAACCCCAGTGTGGGGAAAACTAGCAAAGAGGGGCTTTATTGGCTTTAGAGGAAAGAGAAAATACAACAGATAAAAATCAGCCTTTAACAACAATACGACCGAGCTAAGAAGAGGTTGTATGACCCAGCAAGGTACATCATGTACTGTATGGCCTGTGCTACCCTCTCTTGCTCATAAAATCAGCATGTTTTGGCCTCAGATTTTCACCCTCTTGTTGTTGATGAAGTACGGCCTGTTGTGGCCTTTTTTCCTCTATTGTACACCCTGTAGGATGGCCCTCTTCTCTGCTGAAATATGCTTGTTGTTTTGGCTCTGCTCTTCACTGCAAATTCTGCCCAGCCAAAGTGCCCCTCTCAACTCTGCTTGTACTCTTCCTCAGCCAACAATGCCTCAGCTCCTTAGCTCCCTCTTCTCCTCACTTGCTCAACCTCACAAATGAGAATAGCGACTGTCCTCTCACCCTCAAACTCCTTTTATCTCCTTAGCATCCCCCCATTCACCTTGAGATGTGTGCCAAGGCTTGGCCTCAATGGCTAAGATTTGGGGCTGTTGGACCCCACTCTCCACTAGGTGGTGCATCCCCCTTTGGACAGGGTCCCACACTCCACTAGCATCCACCTTCATAGGTATGCCCTCTCTCCTTGGGCCCCACATTCCTCTCAAGGATGATTTTTTGCTGCAAGCTTAAGTCTAACTTAGGCTAAAATACAAAGGTTGAACTGGATCAAATTTTAGGTTTCCATTAGCATGCCCAGGATACATGGGCCTATGCTGAGACACCTCATGACCTAAAAATATCACTCCCTCTTAGCGAGGGAGGTGTCTCCACCAAGATCAATCTCTGATCCAATCAAATCTATTGTTGTTGTTGTAGTCGCTCCCTCTGAACCGAAAGATCCACCTGCTACTTCTACTGCACTATGATCTGATGTGTTGCTCTACTCATCCATCAATGTCAAGTCATACCAACTGACTTTCTTCGACACTGATCTCTGATCTAGGATCCCCGTGGACCTACCTACAGGATGTCCCAGCACCTTGTACATCATACCTTGCCTAATGCCAAGCCTCGCTGTTGCATCCAAGGTCGCTCCCTCTGCCCGCCTGAGCACCTATCCATCAACGAACATTACTTCATATCCCACATCCTCCAAAGTTGATATAGATAGCAAGTTGACCTTCAGCTCTGGCACATACATCAACTCATCCACCTCCAGAGACACTCCTGACTCTAGCTAGAATCTGACGCATCCAACCCCCTTTACTTGTCTGGTGCGCACCCCATTCTTCACATGGCAGTCTAAGCCCGTCTTCGAAACACTAAGGAACACTGACCTCATTCCCGTCATATGGCGAGATGACCCACTGTCCACGAAACATACCGAGTTGTCCTCAAACTCAGCCAACCTATTGCTGCTAGACAAAGTGGCAACCAAAGCAAATTCATCCTCGAAATTCTTTGCAAACACATCCATCTCAGTAGATGGTGTAACTGCTACCTCTGACTCCTTGTTAGGACACGTGTTTGCATAGTGGCTAGTTTTGTGACATGCAAAGTATCTCACTTTGCCCATGTCCCTGGAGGCTCCCGCTCCACTTCTCTTCTTTACATGAAGAGCCACATTCTCCTCCTCACTCTTCCGTTGACTAGCCTGAGATGCATCCACTCGCAGCTCCTCCTAGGTGAAGTCGTTCCACAACCTCTCCCAATCAGGGAATTTCTCTCGTGCAACCACCCCTCGAACAAACATGCCCCACTACTTGATGAAGCCATTCAAGGTTGTCCTCACCAACTCGGTCTCATCCACGATCTCTCCCACTGCTGCAAGTTCATCTTGAATCTTAGTGAACTTTCTGGGGTAAGTGACCACCGACTCTCCCTTGGCCATCTTTGTGCTTCTCAACTTCTCTCTGAGCAGCATCTTCCTGCTCTAGTTGTCAGATTGGTATAGCTTTACCAGGGCCTCTCACATGTCCTTTGTTGTCTTCTTTCCAGACAAATGTGGAATTATGTGGTCTTTGACACCATCAACAAGTATCCTTCTGACCTTAACATCCTTCTTGGTATGGGTTGCTAGCTGTACTGGATCAGTTGGGGCTGCCCCTTTTCCTTCTGCAGTTTCCAACAGCCCATTCTCCTCCAGTACGAAGCTAATACGCTCCCTCCAAGGACAGAAATTTGAGGCTCCATCCAGCCTGTCCTCAACCTTTAAGCCTACACTGACCATTTGAATCTGCTCCCCTGTTTCACCCACATTATCTGGTCTTTTGTCCCACTTGCTGATTTACCTTTTTGGTCTACACAGCAAGTACTTTGGTTGTCCTGTACTCAGAGGCTGAGACTTGATACCATGTTGAATTTACCTATCTCAACACATGAAATTATAGCCAGTAATTTACTAAACACGGAAATATATGTTTGCTGATATAAATCTGGAAATTAAGCTAATAACATACAGCTGAGATATAAAACAACAAAATGACAGTGGAATCATACAGAACCAAGCATACAAAATTCACAAGACACCAGATATTACCCTGGAAAGTGTGGGGAAAACCAACAAAGAGGGGCTTTATTGGCTTCAAAGGAAAGAGGAAAGAGGAAATACAGGAGAAATTACTCAAAAATTACAACAGATAAAAACCAGCCTTTAATCAGCAGTACGGCCCAGCTAAGGAGAGGTTGTACAGCCTAGCAAGATACAACCTGTACAGCCCTGTACCGTACAGCCTGTGCTGCCCTCTCTTGCTGAGAAAATCGGCCTGTTTTGGCTTCAGATTTTCGCCCTCTTGTTGCTGATGAAGTACGGGCTGTTGTGGCCCTTTTTCCTCTGTCGTACGGCCTATAGCATGGCCCTCTTCTCTGCTGAAATATGCTTGTTGTTCTGGCTATGCTCTTCACTGCAGATTCTGCCCAGCCAAAGCGTCCCTCTCAGCTCTGCTTGTCCTCTTCCTCAGCGAACAATGCCTCAGCTACCTCTTCTCCTCACTTGCTCAACCTCGCAAATGAGAATAGTGAGTGTCCTCTCACCCTCAACCTCCTTTTATCTCCTTAACAGCCCCCCATTCACCTTGAGATGTGTGCCAAGGCTTGGCCTCAATGGCTGAGATTTGGGGCTGCTGGACCCCACTCTCCACTAAGTGGTGCACCCCCCTTTGAACAAGGTCCCACACTCCACTAGCAGCCACCTTCAGAGGTGCACCCTCTCTCCTTGGGCCCCACATTCCACTCAAGGATGAATTTTCACTGCAAGCCTAAGTCTAACTTAGGCTGAAATACAAAGGCTGATCTGGGTCAAATTTTAGGTGTCCATCAGCATGCCCAGGACGCGTGGGCCTATGCTGAGACACCTCGTGAGCTAAAACTAACATGTAATTTCATATTATGCATGTTAATGAAGTTTTCAGCTGTCAAATACTTGTGTAAATTGCAGATTTGATTTTCAGCCATCTATGCTCTTCATGATTTGTTATTTACAGATATATATGTTTTGCTGATTTGACACAAGTAAAGGGAATTGTGTTAAGTGATTTAACATCATAATTGAAGAAGTTAAGGGCTGTTTTACCACTGTTTCAACTTTTACTGCTGTAAAAGAGAGTTTTCAGATCTGGTTTATGCATGATAATATTGTCCCAGAGGGCTGAAACTTATCAGAAGTTAGAACACTTGGGTATATTTTCTCCTTGGATTGCCATGAAGATTGGATTGTTAAGGATAGAAATATTGTTCACTTTCTGCTGCTCTTTTGTTCTATATTTCATAACAGCCCCAAGGCTGAAAATTCACAGGATTAAGATCCAGGAGACCTCTAGTAAAAGATGTGAAATTTATGTTTTGCATTAAAGTTTAAACTATTAAAACACAGAAATTTCCAGAAGTCTTCTGTGTGGTTTTCAAATTTCCAGATATTGCTATTTGATTTGTTTCTGAACATAAAGCAATGACTAGATCAAGATTGTAATTGTGCCAAAGAACAAAACCCTTTTGTTGTAACTTGTTTCTCCACTGTTGCATCTGAGGTCCAGTAATATCATGAGTCATGAATCACAACTCGTGGTAATAACATTCCAGACTTTAGTTATAGAGACCAGTAATATTATTGTCCCACTATAAGGCCGAGTTTTGTTGAACTACTGAAATATAGCAGTTCCAACAAACAGTAGGAGAAAGAGCAAACCAGGATTGGCCTTCATTTTGATTGAAATAAAAACTAGAGTTTAGACATTGCTAGGAGACAGAACTGTCCAGGTTCGCATTATATTACAGTTCTGAGTGTAGCCAAATATGTGTGCACTGTGGTATCTGTGTCAAGTAATTTTTGTTTAAGGTTTCAACTATCAACTAATATTTAACTTTGAAAAACATAAATGTAATACGAACATTGGCAAGTAGAAGTATCTTATAAATTGAAATATATGAATATCTAAAAAGATAGGGATTTATTATTTATGTACTAAGTACTTTTGCATCAATCTATCATTTGACAATTTCCATCTATGCATCATTTTTATTGTTTTCAATTCCTTTTGCGGGTCTTTCATGTTTCAACTTTCATCAAATGGCTGTGATGAACACGCCATTCCTGCAATTCGCCACCAGACTTGACAACAAAAAATATCCATTTACTCCTGCAACATATATGGAATCGTATTTGCTCATTTTATAGATGATAACAATAATCCTATTGAATCTCTATAAACAAACTGAAATTTTCCCCTAATCATAACATATGGGACCTCTGAAAATGAAGTGGATTGTCATCCTAGCTTCTTATAGAGGACAAAGTTGACATATCATGATAATTCAAAGTTTGTGGTTATCACTGTCAACAAGCCACTGGTGAGAGCAAACCCTTAACTAACCAAGGAGGGCCCTACGCCATGTCACCGTGTTAAAGGTAGGTAGGACGAACAATGAGGCCACCCATCAGCTATAAGAAATGCTCAAAGTAGAATGCTATATTGGGGCCGAGAGAAACTCATCTTTTTCAAAAGGTGATGTTCTTAGCGGATGTTCTTGCCTCAATTCTTGACTTAATGAGGAAATTCACAAGAAATAAAGAGTTGGTTTGTCCTTCCCACTGTTACCGTAGGGGGAGCAGAAATGCCTAGAGCATCATTTTCCAAAGAAACCTAAGATAAAGCATCCCAGAAGTGCTTTTTATATAATATATGATTTTATATATTCTAAATCATATATATTCAAAAAAACACGCAAAATACCAAATTAGTAGTAGAAATATAAAAAATACATATTGGTGCTACTTGTAGATGAATACTATATTGTGATTAAGTTAGAAATGCCATCCATAGTTGATTAATCATTAGAGCATCAACCATTTAGGACACCCTACACAGATACCATCGACCATCTGGCAATTTGCCAATTACAAGCATACAAGGTTTTAAAGCAAATAATCGGAAGTAGACTCTAAAGTACATTATAGGTGCTCCACCACTTCATTGTAGAGGAAGTGTTTACAAGTTGTGAAAGCACTCATGTCGCCAACGTTCTCGTTATTGTGTAGGACCATCCTAGTGAAGGGTCAACATCTTTAACTTAAAAGTCACAGTTATGTCATTTATTATTTATGTATGAAACACCAATACTCACAACTCCTCTTCAACCCTAGCAAAAACTATTTCCTAGGCCCTCTAACACCATTAATTACCTAGTTGCAGGATGTACCTACTAGATGATTTGACCCCTACACTCTATAGCACAAGACGATAATAAATTTGCATGCTTGTTTTTTCCTCATTAAGATACATACAATAAATACCGCTAAATACTTTCTTTAGATTGAAACAAACTCATACTAAAAACCATAATCACTTATAACAAGCAGCTATACAACGTGTTGACCCAACACATGTTGTATTACCTTAAATGTCATGACACATCACATCACAGTCTTTCATATTTGGTTATGTTCTATATGTATGCTTGCAAATAACCTTGTTGCTTAGAAATAAACTATGCATGGCCAATGCAAGGGTGACACGAGAGTGTCTAGGAGGTGTCTAGGGAACATCTAGGGAGTGCCACAACAACGTCTAGGGAGAATCCAAGGAGCACCATGGGAACACAAGCAAAGTGCCATGGGATCATCCAAAGCACAATGTGGGACCACTAATTCAGACCATGGAGCATCTTTTTTTAGGCAACAAGGAGATCACAAGGGGGAAGTGATTCATGCATCCTTGGTCATGCCCTCACACATTTTGCTACCAACTCCATTTATCAATGGGAACATGAGCAAAGTGCCCTGGGAGCATCCAAAGCACAATATAGGACCACTACTTCAGACTATGGAGCATCTTGTTTCTAGGCAACAAGGAGATCACATGGGGGAAGTGATTCAAGTATCCTTGGTCCTGCCCTCACACATTTTTCTACCAACTTCATTTCTCTTCAATTGATAATCACTTGTATGTTGGAGGTGACAAAGGTGTTTATTCCTAATGAATTGTATGTTAGTCTGTTTAGTGAGAAACTAGAAGGGTGAGCTATAATCTATCCCACTATTATTTTAGCCCACTTAATTAAGTAGTTAAGTGAGGTAGCGTGTGAAAGTACAGAACAAATATTCAAGGCAAGTCCTCATATAGCCCCTTACTCAACAAATCGTTTCAATAACATATTGACTTGTCTCATTTTGGTAATTAAGGATGGCAAGGGGGAGACATAACTCCATAACACCATTCCACTTAGCTATCGGTTCAAGAAAAGTTTCCATAGTGTTGTGTTCCCTCTTTATTCTATTTCTACTTACCAAGATTATGTTGAAAAACCGATGCATGTAGGTAAATTTAAAAAAGTTACAGCATACAAAAAACATACCAATACATCTGCATATATGAGGATCATTGAAAGTGAGACAATCACAGAGAGAACACAAGTATACCCTGGGAAACCCTCTTGGGGTAGAAAACCCAGCCAAAACTTCTCTTTAGATTCTTCAACAAAGTACAATACCAGTACAAGACTTTAGAGTAACTAGATAGGACTCAGAGGGTTGAAACAATACCTCTGTTTCAGTACTTACAAACTTCACAAATAGTTGAACTAACACTTATAGTAACAGCTGGACAAAATCACCAAAAGATAACTGACTTTCCTTCTTGTTGTAGCAGACTTATGGCAGCTTTAACATAGTATTTATAGCAACCTTATATCAGCAAGGAACAACAAAAGACTTCAGCAAGAATAGAGTGCTTGTATCAGCAGTATACTTCAACAACTAGCTGCCATACACCAGCAGAAGACTCCAGCGACTAGCAGCCATATACCAGCAGAAGATTCCAGTAGATATCAGTCATATACCAACAAAATACTTCAGCAAATAGATGCCTTGCCTTAGCAGAAGACTCCAACAAAACAAAGGTATATAAATGTTAAGTGAATGCCCCTTTTTATAGGTTGGTTTGGCTGCCCTAAACAACCCCCTATGAATGTATGACAGTTGTATAACAGCTATCATACATGCCCTCCTTTGGCTTCCATGAGCCACCTCCTAAAGCTCCCAAGAGCCACCTCCTAAAGCTCCCAAAGGTCACTTCCTTTGTCTCTTCTAGAGGCTGCCCTAAACTGTTGTCTTAGGATTGTATGAAAGTTGTATAACAGCTGTCATACCACCACCCTAAGCAGCCCCCTTAAGCTGGCCACTCCAACTGCCCTAAGCAGCCCTCTTAAGCGGCCTTCCTAAGCTGGCCACTACAACCACCCTAAGCAGCCCTCTTAGAGGTGCTATGAGGTTGACACATTGCATAAGGTTGTCTTGGCATAAGGTTGACACTTGTCATATGTTTGATGCTTGACATAAAGTTAACACTATATCAAAACTTTATTTACATGGTTAGTTACAATAGGGAAAATAGCTTCCAAAGCTATATAATTCAATATATTACACAAGCCAATACATTATAGAAACACTTTGCTAATAAAAGCCATTAAAAGAATGTCCTCGTGTCAACTTCCTTATACAGTCATAGCAAGGCCTTCCCAAGCTCAGAAAGTAAGGGACATTGAAATTTTAGCATTCATAGATTGAGAGACATGGAATTTGCTAAATTAGTTTACCCATATTCTTTTTGCGAAGAAGCAAAGGTTTTATGAAGTTAGAGAACCTTTGGTAAAGGTTCTTTGCTTGTTGATGTTGATAAGCCCACAATGGGATACCTATAGAGGCCATGGAGAGCATCTATCTATTCTTATTATGAGAGTAAGGGTGACAATGGACACGAGAGAGACATAATGATCTAGCATTTGATTGATGAATGAACAAACACTCCATCGTCCCATTCCAGCAAGAGGTCTCCACCATAACCCTACTTCTTATTCCCATGATTTTAATTTTAATGGCAAGGTTATGAAAGGCTTCCTTGCTTGTGTTCTAAGGTCGATGCCTAATCAAAATCACTATGCAACCATACAAAGTTAGATGGAAATGTATACGAGGTCTACCAAATTAGTTAGCTTTGACATAGCAGTCAAGGGACGAAAAACTACAATATCAAGTAAGGAATTTAAATTCTACTTACAAGTTTCAATGTTTTAATTTTATTTTATTTTTTTCTATCTTTCCTATTTGTTACTATATGGAAATGTAAATTAAGTCTTCTTTTTCTCTTAGTTGTAGATGTCTGGTGGAGAAATTACGATAGAAAAACACCAACTTTGCAAAAAAAAAAATCCATTTGGGTGCTCAGCGAGACTTGTAGCACTTCGAGTTGCAAGCACAATTGGAGTGCATTTGAAAGAATACACTCAAAGCAGTGCAACAAATGGCAATATCAACGCCCTAAATGATATGGCCTTTGTCTACTACAATCTTTAGTTATGGGTGAAGTAGATTCAAAAACCCGTTGATGTGGATGCCATTTTTTCAGATATCATTAACCCCATGTCTAATTGGTTTGACATGAAGAGACCTATTAAAAAGGAGCCTTTCCATTACAGGAGGAGAATCGAGAGACTCAAGTGTCGACCTTAGTACCTACACCCACCACTACACATTTGACTCCAAGCATAAGGCCTTCTACTCCAAAGAGGACGCATTACCTTTTCTCGTAAAAGGGGCAAAGGGTATTTATAGTAGATTGTAGACGAATCACGAGATATATTTATAATATTTTTTATGTAATTTTGTATTGTCTATTCAATTTTGACCTAGCAACCACTGACAGTTAATGTGTTGTATCATTTGACATCTAATACATCTTGCATATATGTATTCGTTTCATTTTTACCTAGCCATGTGATTATCTAATGTTGTTGTTATTGTTAGTTTATATTTAATTTTGAAAAAAAAAAAATTAATATATTTTGTATTTTTAATGCTTATAGTGTTTTTGTTGATTTTTCCCAAGTTTATGACCCCCACCAAGTTTCTATCAATGTCAAGTTAAGCTTTTCAACACGGGTACTAATACATAATTAGCCTTTTCACTTGGGTATGAGGGTGAAAATCATAGTTGCCAAATTCAATTGAACCAACATGATATCCCTACCTTGCCCTTTGCTCATCCAAGGGGCCAGCCCTTTGAAGCGGGCTCATTGCTAGTTCACAGAGGCTTCTCATCTACATCAATGGGTGGCTATCTCCCTAGACCACCTCCCTCCTTCCAAGTATTCCCTTGACACCCCAAGTCACCTCTTGTTACCTAAGCAAGATCTGAACCCAATACTTAGGGAGCATATCTACAAACGATATGTCCAAGTTACATGGATCACCCCTTAAGGGTCTAGGTTCGGAGATAGCTTTCTACTCTAAGAACTTTGTGGAGTTGAGGGACAACTTCATTATTTGACCATTGTACACACATAGACACTGAATGCATGCCCTCAAGATCCCTCTTAGTTAGTTTCGCATGGGTTCTCACAAGCTCCAGGTAAAGAATGATCATCACATCTCGAGACCAAATAAGGCCTACCAACTTTGCCACTTGCAAGAGATCAACACAAAGGAGAATTTCATTTTTCGATGCCCTACTACTATGAGATCATGTGGAGACACTATTACATGTTGTGGGTCTTAGGGCCCTCTCTCTCAACTTTCTTTCGATGCCCTAATTAATGATGCTTTACTCTCTTCATGAGAAAAGTGCTCAAGCATAGATCTCAATCTCTAGGTCCCCAACCCAAGCTAGAGATGCTCATGAGGATTACATTTGGACAACAAGCAACAAGCAATGCCCCTTGATACCTCAAATACCAAAGCAGTGAGCTGTTGAATTTCCTCTCACCCCTGCCCTCAAGTGTGGGATCGCCTCTCTCTTCAAGGCCTGTGATGCGTCGTCGCTCCCCAATAGTACAACAAACATATCATATTATGGAGGCAACATGGTCAGGGAGGCCACTCAACACACTACCACACAAGTACAGCCCAATAACCGAATTTCCATCCATAGTTTCTTCCCCATGGCCTTGTATACTAGGAGAGTCAAGCTTTCTCATGATTATGTTCCCCACCTAAGATCATACAACCAGCCCCCATTAGCGACAGTCATTCCCCAACAGATATCATCTAATAGTGTATTTCCCATATCACGGCTATTGACAACTCAAAGGAGGACATTCTCCCTCGCCGCTTCCCCACCCCTTCTCGCACTTGGCAGCCAGCACCAGCTGACCTAGACATCTTTTCTTGGTTTAGTGCCAAGGCTTTGCTCTCAATTTTCATTGCTTTATCTCATACTTTAGCATTTAGTCTTCTTATATTCGCCTAGATTCTTTCTTTCTACCTTTGTTCTAAGAGATGCTTTTGCACCCCCACATTGTACTTGTGTTGGATGTACTCCTCAGGCCCATTGACCTATTTTTGTGGTCATTCATTAGACATTAATAAAATTTATCTGATCGTATCTTATCTAATCTAGTACAGTTCAGTTGAATTATTTCCTATAATACAATTTGTTGGTGAGTCAAGGAGCAGTGATTAAAACAAATGAGCACAGAGATCCTCAATCTGGAATCCATAAATACATGCTTATTGCCTAGGCATTGCATGGGAATCAAACTGAAAGTCAAGAATCACACCGAAATCCATCAGCACAGACATGCAGCCAAGCCCCCTAGGTACATCTACTAGCCCACGCTCAAACAATGTATATCATCACTGGAAGTTTTCAATTTCTAGATAAAACAAGAACTGAGGTTTTCTGTTACACAACAGCATACCACCTAATGCAAATGATCACCCTATGTTATGAATTATTCTTGGACTAAGAACTTATATGGTAGAATGCCTACATGGATTTATTGGATTAGCTATGAAGCAACAAGTTCACAATTATTGCCTCATTCATTAACCTCAACAGCTATTCCAGTTTCAAATAGATTGCCATATACTGAAACAGTATACCAATTAGTCCCTCTTGAATGAAAGAAACTCAAACTCTCCGTGCCTTTTTCCATGCTGAAAGTATTGGATCATCCCTACATTCTTTTTTTAATGGAAAGCCAGGCGTATGTGATAGAAAAGTACATCCAATCTCAAGAAAACACAGGAAGACATATGGATGAATTCCTAACATCATTAGCATTGACCAAAGTTCCTTAGATCAATTCCTAAGGTCTTTTGGGTTGACCGAAATTCCTTTAGCACTTTCTGCATGACTACATCATGGACCTCCAAATTCCAATACTTATTGATGGTTGTAGTTAACTGGTTTCAAGGATGAGTTGGGATTTAAGTGACCTCATACTGTCTGTTAGGGCTTCTAAGCAATGTTCCATCAAGTTTCCAGGACGCAGGAGTGGGGAAACGCGCATGGGGGATGTGTGGAGACACCCCCAAATTTTAGGGAAATTCATGGGGGGGCAGGGGGATGCCAGGGTCCCTAGAATAAGGAGCCCTGTTTCTAAAATTATAAAAATAAAAATAAAAATGATAAAATCACAACAATAACAATTTTGTCCCATGCAAATTCATCATTCTGCAATATAAATACTAAATACTAAATTCAAAGTTTATAAATGATATGAACACTATTCAGATTCAGATTCAGAAATGAAATACTATATAGTATATATGTTGATTCAGATTCAGTATCTAGAGTCAAGACTCAAAAGTTATAACTGAAAATTAACAGTGGACAATGAACACTGAAAATAAAATGAGCATGTGAAATGTGAAATAGAGATAGGTTTTAGTGTTTAATAGGCTTTATGCCTTTTTATATTTTTTGTTTTTTTAGTTGTTTTTTTTAAGGTTTATAGGCAAAAAATCCGGGGGAGGGGGGAGGCAGAGGTCCCCCTATTGGGAAACATGCTCCCTGTATTGGGGACACATTTCCCCATGTGTTTCCAAGCATTTCCCAAAAAGGGGGCATGGGGAAATGTTTCCCCAGGCACCCCCCAGTCCATGGAGCGTGGGAAGCGAGAAGGGTGCACCCCCGATCCAGGGGGATGCATCCCCATGGAACACTGCTTCTAAGGCTCTTGTATGAGGTTAAACCTAGAAGTACGGCTATTTTCCACATCTTCATGTGATAAATTGACAGTGGGGTGACGGAATGATGATGCATGTATCTAGTCGCTCATACTGTGACTGATTTTATTCTAGGATCATAGTTTCTTTGCTATATGTTATTGAAACTGAATAGCTGCCTTCCTAAGTAGGATTGAAACACAAGGTACAATACTATCCAAGTCACACAGAAGAGATGTTCTAAGAAGACAAAAGATCTAGAAATGGCACAACAAGAAGCGCCAAAAGTCATTAAGAAGTGTTGCGTAGCTGACATAACAACTTCCTTTGGGATGAAGTAACTGAAACTCCTGTCATGGTGAGGCAGGAAGCTAAAAGTTCTTATAGACTGGTGAGGCAGAGGGTAAACTTTTGTTCTACTTGACAGATTGAAGCAGCTCGAATCAGGAAAGCTCCTAGCAACCTATATACTCTTGTTTGCAAAAACTGAGTAGATAAAGAGTGTGGACTGGAGTCAAATATGTTTTGGCTGAGCCAATAGTACTTGGACCTGCAAGGGAACTATCTACAAATATGCCCAATAAACAACTGCGAACCAGCTTGATAGCATATATTTTGACTCAATTCTAATAACAACAAATTGAAAAGAGATATAGAATTTAATAAATTAGAAACGATGGAGCTCCAGCTTGATATCTTACATTGCTTTTTGGATGGTCTTCATTGCCAAGGCTCCTGTTCTGAGAGCATCTACAGTTTCTGTTGTTGCTTTTGCACCCTCCAACATAATCATCTGTGGATTCATCAAAATGAATGAGAGGAATGTAAATTTCACTGAAAACCTCAGAACTATCATCAAATCTACAGCACTCCAATCTATCCCATAAGACTTCCAAATTGCCAAATAAGCAGGCATGCCACACCTGACACCAATTAGTTACAATGACTGAGAGCCTGACACTATTGACAAGTTGATCTTAAATTGTGAAATCAATAGGGGCATACCACACCTGATCATGTATTCGTAGCTGGAAGTTACCAAGCTGCTCTACTTGAGTTTCATACAATTTTTTCCTCTTCAGACATTGAATTGCAGCTACACCAAAAACAAATAAATTATATCTCTACAGTCTGGGATGACAATACAAAGATCAGTAATTCATTGCCAAATAAAACACCTACTATAAAACAAGTTGTTTGCAGATATATACCCTTACTAGAAGATGAAAAACTATATAAAAAATACATTTCACAAGCACAAAATTAAGCATGGCTATGCCTCCCACCTTGATTCTGCCCATGTGCAGAACATTCACAAGGTATGAATATCTTGTTCACCCTCGGTCACTTATTGAATAATTCTGGGGCACGCACACATAAAAGAGAGCAATTAATGGAGAGTGCTAGGGTTAAGAGATTTCTAGAGTTTGGAAGTGATCCAGGTCTGTCTGAGGAATCTGGCTTGGGTTGGGCTGATAGACTAGCTTTTCTTGTGTCTTATGGTTCGCACCCTTGAGGTCCGATCATGGGGGAAGCAAAAGGAGTTGTTAATACCAAGGGGCCTGTAAAATCGAGGGGGGGCTATATGTCCGCTGCAACTGCAGTTCACAGAAGGCACCAAATCATGGGAGAGGGAGGTTTTCAGGTATTCATCTATGAGTCATAAATATGATGATGCGGCCAGGGGTTCAGCTCTGTCTTGTATCAGTCGTGAGAAACACTGCAAAAGGACAGTCAGGTTGGGGTGGAGTATAAGGAAAATTATGAGGTATGGGGTGGGCCAGTCCCATTCCTGCCCATGAACGTAAATAATGGTTCTCAGGCTTTGTCGGAGGTGGTGGACTCGGGGTATAAAGAGGTTGGTAAGATGAAAATGAGGAGTTTATTGAGCTGATAATTGCTGAAGCTGTTGCCAATATAGGGAAGGGGGGGGAGTACACAAAACTTGCTACCAGAGCAGAGGGTTTGGTTAAGAGGAAGAAAATAAAGCCTAAGAGTGTAAAACTTAGACAAGTAATGAAGCTGATAATGGGTCAGGACGTGGTGATAGTGCAGGTGCAGATGTACTAGGCCACAGCCCTGGTTGGAAAATTTCATGGCAGACTGATCTCGGAGAAATTCATGAGCATGTGGACAAAAAAAGTATGGAGACAGTGATTGGGTGGACAAAAAAGGTATGGATACAGCGATTGGGTTATACTCCAATATTTCATTTGTTGGCTAGAGGATAGATTACCTTTGTTTTACAGACTGCAAAGAATAAGGAGACTATCCTGAAAGAGAAATGGTACTAGAACAGCTTGATACTGTCACTCAAGGGATTGGTCGCCTTTGTTTGATCCTATGCAAGAGAGAATGGATATACAACCTTTGTGGGTGAAACTTCATTCACTCCCATTGAAACTATGGTCCAAGATCAGCAAAAAGTTGGGAAAGATGTTGGATATAGATAAAAAAAAACTTGAACCCTGAATAGGACATCCATGGCTAGGATATGCATGGAGATGAATTTTAGAGATGGACTGCTAAATGAAATAGACATCCAAGTGGGAAATAGGTCTTACCATCAAGAGATAGACTATGTCAAGATTTCGTTTAGGTGTTCCAAATGTCACCTGTATGTTCATCTAAGGCGAACTTTCCCAAAGAAGGATTTACCCGAGGAGGATTATTGTGAAAAGGAGATGGAGATAGAGGTTTGAGCAGACCTTCCACATAAGGAATTCAAAGAACAGCCAGTTAGGACTTCAAGTTCCTAAGGCAAGTCAATTTCTAAAGAGCCTACTTCCATTATTGCTGAAAAAAAAAGCTAACGAGATCATTCCCAATCCGAAAAAGGGACATCTGAGAGAGGGAGAAAAAAAGTATATAAGAAGGTACGAAGAAAAAGAGTATATAAGAAGGTACAGAGAAAAAGAGTATATAAGAAGGTACGGTACTTTTCAAGATGAGAAATCTCCACTGTTAGAAATAAAACTATTACCTTTGTGGATATGATAAAAAAGGACTCCCATCTGAAAAAGAATAAACACATTCAATCAGCTCCACCTCTAGTTGACCTAGACATTAGAGATGATCAAGAAGAGGATATTGAGGTAGAAAGAATTCTGGAAAGGCGAAACATTCCCCTTAAAGGGTTTTCGAGTAGAAAGGTTGTTAAGGCTACAAATCCTCGTGAGAATTTTCCAACTCGGTCGAGGTATCAATTGAGATCCTCTAAACTTTTGTATGTTGAATCTCAAGATGCAAAGGTGGAAGGTGGCCTTCAACTGGATGGAGGAAAAAATCGCACTGGATCCTCTGAAGGCAGAAAGTCTTACATTCACTTGGTAAAGGAAAAAGTTGAATGAGAAGTCAAGGTGGGAAAACAAAGTACCATTCCAAGAACCTTTAGAACACGAAAATCCTCCAAAAAGGTTAAAAAATGATCCTACTATATACGAATATTCAAGGGATGAATGCACCCCATAAAAAGAGTGTGATTCATAGATATGTTAGTACTCATAATGTTGATGTTATTTGCTTGCAATAAACAATGGTGGCAGGTAGTGTGGCCATTGATTCTATGAAAGGGGATTCTTAGGGAACAGGACTTTGTGGCTTTGGACTTAGTGGTGTTAATTCCTGTAAACCTAGCAGCCAACCATTAATTCCTGAATAATAGCACAGCTAGGTTACTTAACCATTAAAATTTAACGGAAGCAAAATCAGAAACCAAACACATTTGCACACGAGAATTTCGAGTAAACACCCATGGAAAAACCTAGAAAGGAAAACCAAATCTGAGTTTGATTTTATTAATAATAATCTTGGACTCTCGTCCTGGGATAATGGCCCATCAGATGAATACAATGCAGCAATAGCCTAGCCCACCTAGCTACTATCTCCCTTGCTGCCACTTTGCACCTTTCCTCGGCCTTGCCCACTCACTCCTAGATGAACTGCTCTTCACCCACTCAATGAGATCTCATTGTCCACTCAGTGTGTGACACAAGCACATGAGCAAAAAATCCCTCTTTGCTCCTATGTACTCTCTGTGTGTCTCATCCAATGTTGAAAAAGTCGGCATCGACAAAAAGTCAACGAGGGTTTGGAAAACATTGTTTTGGAAAAAATCTTTAAAAATTGGCAAAAAATCAACAAACCACGACAAACATTAAAAAATACAAAATATATTCATTATTTTCAAAATTTTAAACATATTAAGCAACAACAACATCAGATAAACACATTGGCACATAAATATGGAGAAGTCATTGATATATATGATGTAGTGGATGCCAAATAAAAAAATATACATCAAAGTCGATATTGAATCCTAAAAGGCCAGAAGTTAGAACCAATACAAAATGACATCACATATATAATTATAAATGTATCTCATCATCATGAGGTAGACGTACAATGACAAATGAAACAAAACTAGTAGCTAGCTATCTAATATCAATGCCCTCTCCCCTTTTTACAGGAAAAGATAATGGGTTGTTTGTCAGGGCTGTCCCTGACAGTAGAAGGCCCTGAGTCTGAAAGTGGATGGCAACTGGTGTGTGTAGAAGTAGGTGTATCAATAAGTGTAGAAGTTAGTGTTGATGCTAGCACATCACCCTCCATGATGTCTTCAAGTTGTTCCTCCTCTTGTTCCTCCTCCTCTTCCTCCCCCTCCCCCTATTGCTCCTCATGTTGTTGTTCAAATTCCTCCTCTAACCATGCAAGTGCCTCCTCCATGATAGGCATCTCTGCCTCCACCCTCCACTTAGACAATACATCAATATTGTCCAAGGAAATGACATCCACATTTGTTGTTCCATCCATTTACCTCGACCATATTCGGAGATTGTAATGAACATACACCAAGTCATTAAGACATGAGAACTCCAACCTGTAAGAGGGTCATAAAAAATTTAATGAGTCTTGAGAGTCATAATATATTAGAGGGTCATAGACTCATAAATTACAATAAACGTAATTGTTTTGTTGAAGTTCTAAGTTCTAACCTGGTGCGTTTCTTTGAGTGTATTTCTTCAAATACACTCCAATTACGCTCACATCCTGAAGAGGTACAGGTTTGACTGAGGATTCAAACGGAAAACAAGTGAAATGACCAAAAGAAAATCCCCAAAACGGCTTTATCCCCGTAGACTTAGTGCACTGAGCGACTTTTACCATCAACTCGAGACTTTTAGGAAAAAATCACGACTTTTATGAATAAGTCGTGACTTATTCAAGTTAAAAAAAATAGCAACTTTTTCCAACCAATTTTTTGTAAGCTAGAAAAAGTCACGATTTTTTAAAAAGTCGACGATTTTTCGCAGGCTTTTTCAACATTGGTCTCATCAGCTGGAAAAAGTCAATGATTCTTCGTAGACTTTTTCAACATTGGTCTCATCCTCTCACCTAGGCTGCCTTATATTACATTGAGTTAACCCTAAGTCCAAAACCCTAGATCTTCTCCAAAGTGATCAACCACTGAGATCTAATCTCACATTCACGCTAGATCTAACAACTAGGACTTAATCAACTCACTTAAGTTAATGATGCCAAATACTTAGGCATTTAACTTAATGAAACTCACATTAATCTAAAAGGTCATTCACTTTAATTATTAACTCATAAAATGAATTTCCTAAGGTTTTGAGAGGTTATAAGAACGACTTCCACATGCTAGACACCGAGCCTATGTGGAAGTACCTATCTGATGCTAAATACATCAACAAGTGGGAAGGTCAAGAGGCCTAATCACGAGGTCGAATAGGAGGTGTAGGGTGTTTGTTTTTTAAATGCTTCAATCAGGGATAAAAGAAGAACTCCAATTATTACACTTGGGTAAGACATCCTCAATTTTCAATACGTATGGACCTTATGGGAATCGAAGGGAATTCAAGGATAAGTGGTTTGAGCAAGAAAGTATAAAGAGGGGGAATGTAATAGTTGATGGTGATCTAAATCTCACTATGAAGAGAAGAGGTTTGGGGAACCAAAGGAAGGCCAAACTCCCTCATTGATTTCTTTTTACATGGCAAGTAGTGTGGCCATTGATTCTTTGGAGGGGATTCTTAGGGGATAGTAATTTGTGGCTTTGGACTCAATGGGAAGGTCAAGAGGCCTAATCAAAGGGTGGAATAGGAGGTGTGGGGAGTGTTGAGTTTTGGTGTACCTTGGGAAGTGGTCCCCTTGTGGTTGTGGGCCTCTAACCACAAGGGGGAAATTTTTGACCCATTGTGCCTTATACTTTATGTCTAATTTCACTTTGACATTTTCCTAAGTCAAAAGGGTGAAATTTGTCACTTGAGTGAAAAGTGACTATTAATTCACTTTGTGGGTGAATTGGGGGACATAAAGTGAACTATGGAAACTTAACCCAAAGTGGGTTTTGAGTTGCGATTCTTTTTGAGAGATCTCAACCATGGATTAGATATGGCTTGGAGTGATTCTAGCCATTGATCTTTTAAGTTTCCTTATGATTCCTTAAGAGGGGTGCATAGGGCAAAAGGAGGCTCATTCATTCATTTGTTCACTTGGAGAGTTTGGAGAGGAGCAAGAGGATGAGAATGGAAGCATTGGGAGAGGAGAGCTTGGGCGCCATCTTTCATGGAGGGTGCAAGGAGGCTTAGGGCCTGTTTATTTTGTGGTGTCAGTTCTTGCTTGGTGGAGGGCGCACTCTTGGAGGAGGGTGCAAGCTTAGCAAGTACTAGCAGTTGTTGAGCTTGCGCAGATCTGATTGGTGGAGGTTTGGGACATCATACAAACAAAGATTTGCATGCAAGGGTTTGTCAATCAGCCAAGAGAAGATCAAGGGCACATCAGTTCAGTGGAAGAGGCAACAAAGGAAGGGGGGTGCACTTGTTTGAGCTCATCCTTCTTGGAACCTTCTAGCAAAGCTTGAGAGGAGCTTGCTATTTGTAGAGGTTCCATTGTATTTGCTTACTTGTTGTTTTCCATGCTTGAGAAATCACATATATATACTTTCATTCTAAACTGGTTTTCCCCGAAAAGTTTTATCCAGGGTCATGTTGACCAAAAATACTTGTGTTCATTTATCATGTATGCTTAGTGTTTAAATCAGCAGTAAGGGCTTGTAAAGACCCTAGAGGAGTGCTATATGTTTTAAGGTTTGCATGTGCTAACATTCAATGACTAAAACACCTGCAAGGGCACCTTTAAAGAGCATATAACCATCAGTTTGAAGGCAGATTTCTTGGCAGAAAATTTCAGACCTTTTTGCTGTCCTAAAACAGCAGCAAGGACAGATTTGATTGAGTAAACTTAGAGTCCAACAAGAGGTCAAAGACAGACCTGTTGGACAGCCTTCTAGTTCCTCAAAAATCTACAGGGTGTCTATTTCTGAAATACTTCAGTCAAAGATAAAATAAGAACTACAATTATTACAATTGGATAAGACCGTAGTTTTAAAAATCGAAACCGGTACCGGAACCGGTCGGGGGTCCAACCTGAACCGGTAATGAACCGTTTTTTTAAAAAATACATAAAATAATTAAATTTTAAAGAAAAATATATATTTTTAAGATTTTAAATCATGTTTCCAAAGCATTAGAGACAACATATCCAAAGTATGCTAATGAATATATCAAAACGACACCAAGTGCAATACATATCTAGAGATCGAAACATAAATACATAATCAAGGAGGCTCTAAATGGCCTCTACAACATCAAATAACATACTAAGTTAGAGTCACTGATACTATAGGTGGGAATGCCAATGAAAAATACAAAATAGCCATAGGGTAGAATCTAGATACTAGAACCGTAGATGGAAGAATCTCATAGCTCATGGTTCGTGATTGTCAGTAGTCCTCCATGTCATAATCATCAAGATTGGCATCACTACCACTGCTCTCTCCTCCATCCTCCTCCTCCTCTCCTATATCCAATGCAATCCATGCATTTGTTGATGTGGACTCTGGAGGATGACCCCTCAAGAGGATCACCATCATCAAAAGTGACCGGCTCTAGCACTAGTTCATTAAGATCCAAGTTGGCTAATGCGAACTCAACACTGTTGTTCAAACCCTTATCATCAGAAAAGTTAAAACACATCCCACATCTTTGTCTTTCCCTTCAGCCACTCTACTCTCTACTTGTATATATGAGCGGAGGGTTGGTGTGCACATACACTACTAAGTCGACCTGACTGACAAGAGGAAGGTTCGAGGTTGGTGTGCACATACACTACTAAGTCACCTGACACGACGACAAAGAGAAGAGTTCAATAAAAGAGTTTATACTTGAGTGAAGGGTACATTTTTACTGGGGTCGTGACAAAAGAGTTCAACAATCAATTCCACCAACATCGAGGTACATAAAGGGCTTGGTTCTCTTGATTAAATGTCAGTTCCATACCCTCATACATGATAGAATCCAGTGGAAACATTGCAATCTTGCCAATCTTGAAATCCTCAAAACTGTTAAGTCTGCTGAATTTTGAATGGGACCTAAAATTCTACTTTCTCCATATGAAGTCCAATGAGGTTGGAACCACTCTCAAACATCTTGAAACAACTAATGGTAATGTTAAAAATTTAAGTAAAAGGATGAAAATGAAAGATAAAGGAGAATGTCATTAATTACTAGGGTGGGAGAAATGGAGGGGGTGGGGACCTCTTTAAATAGCACACCAAAACACCTTACAACTCCAACTTGCATGAAAAAACATGAGCCAAGTACTTGTTTGTTACTTAGGTTTTGGGTTTTAGGTGGTTTTAGGGGGTTTTAGGTGGTTTTAGGGGGTTTTAGGTCTTAGGGACCAAACTGACCGGTTCATGATCAAACCGGCCGGTTTATGACCAAACCAGCCGGTTTGATCATAAACCGGCCGGTTTGGTCATAAACCGGTCGACCGGTTTGGTCATAAACCGGTCGACCGGTTTGGTCATAAACCGGTCGACCAATTCGGTTTATTGGCCGGTTTGAACCAGTCGACCATCAAACCAGTCAAACCGGCCGGTTCCGGTTCCGGTTTGACCAGTTTTTAAAACACTGGATAAGACATACTCAGTTTTCAATATGTATTGACCTTATGGGAATCAAAGGGAATTCTGGGATAAGTGGTTTGAACAAGAAAGTATAAAGAGAGGGAATGTAATAGTTGGTGGTGATATAAACTTCACTATGAAGAGAGGAGAGGTTTGGAGAATCAATGGAAGGCCAAACTCCCTCGCTGATTTCTTTATACATAACTTTGAAGAGGCAAACCTCTGTGATGTGGAGCCAGTCAAGCTAACTCCTGCATGAAGAAACAATCAAATAGGGGGAAATGGCATTTCAAAATAGATTGATAATTTTTTTGTTTCAGATAGAATCATTGCAGAGGTAGCAAATGTCAGAGCTTGGCTTGCCCCTAGGGGAGTATCAGATCATTCTTCAATTTTTCTGTAAATGGGGAATAATGATCTAAAACCCCCTTCGCTTTTATGTTTAACCACAACTTGCTGCAAGAAGAGGGCTAAGGAAGTGGAAGCATGTCAATGGTGATAATAAAGAATCAGCTACGTTTCAATTTGATGAATCTTTGTAATAGGTAAAGAGACAAACAATTACTAGGTGAAGGAGAAATAAAACAGTGCATATATGGATCTGCAAGCTATGGAGAATCATATTGCACAGATACATGAGCAGACTTCTAGTGGCATTTTTAGTGAAAATTTACAGTTAACCTTGAAGAGACTGGACTCAAGGAGGGCTATATTAAATTGGGAAAGTTCTCAATGGAGACTTAAAAGTAGGGCTATGTGGATTGCAAATGAAGATGAGAATACTGGATTTTTCATAATTATGCCAATAAGAGGAAGAGTGTGAACACAATTTGGGATATGCAAAATGTTGAAGTCATCAGACTTAAAGGTTTTCAATAAATATCTGAGGTAAGCACTACTCATTTTCAATCTCTGTTCAAGGAGCCATAAATGGCCAATATTGCAAAGACTGTAAGAATTTCATATTTTTCCAAAGGTATGTGGAGGATAATCAAAATGATCATTTGATGGACCTCGTGACAAAGGAGGAGCTGAAGGAGGTAGTGTACTCATTTCAAAGAGAAAAAAGCCCAAGTCTTAGGTTGGCCCATCGTATTTTACGTGGGGTTTTATGAACGCATTAAGTATGATTTGTTGGCTGTTGTAGAGGAATCCAGGACCTTTGGAAAAGTCCTAGGAGCTTTCAATTCAACATTCCTTTCACTGATTCCTAAAAAAGATGACCCCGACACCTTTGAGGACTTTAGGCCGATTTCATTATGAAATTCCATATATAAAATCATTGCCAAAGTAATAGCAAGGAGGATCAAGCTAATCTTATCCAAAGTTATTTGATCAGAACAGTTTGGCTTCTTGAGCAAGACAGGTTCATGACACAGCAGGGGTGGCTCAAGAAGCCTTCCATACTATTAAGACAAAAAAGATGTCAGCTTTCGTTATTAAATTGGATCTCTCCAAAGCATATGACAAGGTCTCATGGTTATCTATCAGATTAATGTTAATTCATGTGGGGTTCAGTTTTCCTTTGGTCAACTGGATAGAAGGATGCTTGAACTCAACATCCTTTAAAATTCTTATTAATGGCTCAGCAGCAACCTTCTTTGAGCCATCTAGAAGGCTCAAACAGACATGCCCTTTATCCCCACTATTATTCCTTCTTGTAGCAAATGGCTTGGATATACTTGACAGAAAGAACAGGTTTAAAAGGTATTAAAATGGGAAGTCATGTGGGGTTCAGTTTTCCTTTGGTCAATTTGATAGAAGGATGCTTGAACTCAACATCCATTAAAATTCTTATTAATGGCTCAGCAGCAACCTAAAGGGCTCAGACAGGTATGCCCTTTATCCCCACTATTATTCCTTCTTGTAGCAAATGGATTAAGTAGGTATTTGATATACTCAAGAGCAAGAAGAGGTCTAAAAGGTATTAAAATGGGAAGTCAGCAGATACTAACACATTTGCTTTTTGTAGGCAATGTACTATTTGGAAATGGTAAAATTAGGGATGCAAACAAGATTCAAAAGATTCTAGGTTTATATATGAAGGCAATAGGGATGGATGCAAATAACGTGCAAAAGTCGTCCCTTTTGCTACACAGGATACTGAAGTGACAGTGCATACTTCTCAAAACCATTCTACAGTTCACTGAGATTCCTTTCCAAAAGGGGATAAAATATCTTGGCTTCAATCTGAAGGCTCATGACTGTGGTTTTAATGACTGTATATGGCTATATACTACGATAGAAAAGAGAATAGAGTTCTGGTGTAATAAAAGGTTACCCCTGGGGGGTAGATTAACTCTTATAAAGTTAGTCTTAGAGGCAACCTGGTATATCAGCACTCCATAGCTCACATCTCTTTCAAACGTGTGTTCGGACTCCAGAGAACATAATATAGCAGTAGACTGGCTATCAAAAGAAGGTCAACAGGTTTCTGAACAAAAGGTGATAATTAAAGAACTCAGAGAAGGATCTTCCTTTGTCTCTGAAGACTATTACTCCTGAAGCAGTTCTGAATATTGCAGAATATTGTTGGTTTTTCTGTTTTTTACCTGCTCTTGAGTCTTAAAATGAGTATAAGTAGAAGACATAAATACTTGTTTTAGATGAAGGCTATAGGAGGTGTTTCTAAGAATTTAAATAAGTGTCTTGGACAGATTTTGTTAGCATGCATATAAAGGCAGCAGAATAGATCATTTTGTTAACTTTCTAATCCCAGCACCTAGATAAATTGTTTAGTAGTGATTTCCTTGCTGTTAATCAAATTAGCAGCTCACAAAAAAAATACACTGGCTCGAATAATTAACCGAAATAAATAGCAGAAGCCAAGAAACCAATTCCAAACACGCAAAGATTTCTGCCCTTCAAATCAGCTTATCATTAGAATAACATCAAAGCTTACAAGGGCTCCCTTACAGAGAAAAGGGCCCACTGAAAACTACAGACAGCACCTGCAACCCTAGCAACTTCGCCGCCACTATACAGCCCCATACATTCAACCGTCTCGGATTTGTATGCACCCTATCTCACTGTAGCCCGCGTATGTACACACTTTTCTGCACTTTTCTGCACTATAGCCAGCATACATACACACCCTGAGCCACCAGTGAAGCACGTACAACTCGTCCCTGTTGTTGTGGCTCCGATCTGTCAAATCCTCCTGCGACTGCCCATGTTCTCTCTTCTCCTCTGACCTGAGTTGATCTCCTTGAGCAAAAGTCCTTCACTCTCCCTCTTTGATGTGACCATGTGAAGTGTCTCACATCAAGTGTCTCTCTCCTTCACCCTAGTCTTGTTTTTATAATCTTGAGTTATGACCTAACCCTAATCTCCAAAGTGATTGACGGTTGAGATTAAATCTCACCTCACTTGAGATCAATGGCTAAGATTTAATTCACTAAAGCTAATAACTTTGGCATTTCATTAAATTAAAATCAACTAATTAATAAAAGCACTTTACTTTAATAATTTATTTAATTAAAGTAAATTACTAAGGTAGAAGGCTTTGGACGACTTCCACACATCTAGACACTTAGACCTATGCGGAAGTACCTGTCCTATGCTACAAATATCAACACTCACTCTTAGCAAGGAAGGTAGTTTTGTTGTCTGGATCTTACTATCCCTTCGATCCTGGGACAATGTCCTGGACATCATCCTACCCCATGGCATCCCTCCAAGCTTGTTGGTCCGTTGCTTCCTGAACACAAGAACATTTTGGTCGTTAGTGCCATATAGTTGGGAAACTTCCTCAGAGGCCTGCTCTCCGTGGCTATGCTCCTAGGACCCTCAACTTGCTCCTAAGCATCCCTCGATGTCAGTTCAAACCAACTGGGTCTCCTGACAGAGCTGGAACAGGCTAACTCCTCCTCCCCACCTGAAGGTTGACTCCCTAGAACTGGAAGTCTTTGAACTCTATTCTCCCTTTGGAGCCTTCTGATCCTCGTCCTCTGCCACTGACATCAATCCATTCATATTTGAATGGATAAGATCCAAAATCCCCTTGGATCCATGAACAGGCTTGCCCTACAACCTGTATAGCTTGCCCTCTCTAACCCCAATGTGCATTGTTGTATCAGGGCTAGCTCCCTCTGGACATATGAGTAATCGCCCTTTCTTGAACATGACAGCAAAACCCCTGTCCTCCAAAATTGAGTTTGAGAACAAATTCTTCTCCAATTTTGGTACATAAAGCACGTCTTGGGACTCCAACAAACTTCCTAACTCAAGCTGAAATAAGATAGTTCACTTGGCATTGTCACCAAGCTCAACATGGGTCCCCGAGTCCTTCTCCGTCAGGTTGTTGAATAGCTCATGTGCTTTTGTCATATGATGAGATGCACCACTGTCCAAGTACCAAGCACTCCTTGTGTTGGTGCTGGTAGAGAGGCAGGAGACTAATGAGAAGTCCTTCTCAAACTTTACTGCAAACTGATCTAGTTGTGTCTCTATTGATGTTGTTGTCTGCGTCTTCCCTTGCCCCTTCTTCTCCTGACACTATGATGCATAGTGCCCATTCTTGTGGTACGTGAAGCACTTGATGTTACTCAAGTCCTTATTACCTGGTTGTGAGGCCGACTCCTCACTGTCACCCTTCTTGTTGGAACCCCTTCCTTTGCCCTTTTTTGTCTTACTAACAAGGGCCAAGTTCTCCTCCTCTTCATCTCCCTGCTTGTTGGCTTTAGACTCCTCCCGAGTCTCTTCCTGGATATAATCGTCCCAAAGCCTCTACCAATCTAGAAGATTTTTCCGAACGCAGACTCCCTTGACAAATGGTTCCCAAGACTTTGGGAAACCATTCAGTGCCACATTTACAAGTTCTGCGTCATTCACTTTCTCCCCAATAATTGCAAGTTGATCACATGCCTAAGTGATCCTCATGAAGTAGCTAGTAACATTGTCAGATCTAAACATTTGCGCAGATCTGAGTTTATTTCTCAAGATCATCTTCATGTTCATGTTATCGCTCTGGAATAAACTTACCAGGGCATCAAACATTTCCTTGGTCATCTTCTTCTCAGATAAGTGAGGAATAAAATGATCCTTCACTACGTCGAAGATTACCCACTGGGCTTTGATCTCCTTCTTCTCACGAACTACCAATGCTTACGAATCTGTCAGTGAAGGAACTACTTTGTCAACAATCTCCAAAAGATTATTTTCGTTCAAAAGCAAAGTAACTCTTGCTTTCCAAGATAAGAAGTTGGATGCTCCATCCAATCTGTCCTCAACTCTCAAACTTGTTGTTGGCATCCCTTAGATCTGATAATCTTCCCAAGAAATAACCTTCTGCTAAAACTGCCCTTGTACTGACTTGTACACGCCATGTAAGACCTATGCAACGCATATGTACGTGTTCTATTGCACTGTAAAGCATGTATGCGCTCTCTACTCTTTAGTCGCACGCATATGTATGCGCTCTATCACACTGATCCACGTGTACAAACCGGATCACTTGCAAAAACAAGTTCTGCTACTGTACGGTTGTTTTCCAAAAGTTTGTCCTTCTATTTCTAACTTATAGATCTATAGAGATCTTGCAGATCTAACAAATCTGTTGCACACTGTTGTGAATCTAAAATATGGCTCCCTCTCAAAATGAAATCTCTAATTCCATGTTAACTTTCTAATCCCAACGCCTAGATAAATTGTTTGCTAGTGTTTTCCTTGTTGTAAATCAAATTAGCAGCTCACAAAACAAAACACACTAACTGGATTAATTAACAGAAATAAAATAGCAGAAGTAAAGAAACCAATTCCAAACACACAAAGATTTATGCCATTCAAATCAGGTTATCATTAGAATAACATCAAATCTTACAAGGGCTCCCTTACCAAGAAAATGGCCCACTGAGAAATACTGAAAAATACAAATAGCACCTGCAACCCTAACGACTCTGACGTCATTGTACGGCCCTGTACATTCAACCCTCTCAGATATGTATGTGCCCTGTCTCACTTTATCCTGCGTATGTACACGCTTTTCTACACTGTAGCCAACGTACATACACACCCTGAGCAACCTGTGAAGCGCATACGGCTCATCCCTGCTGTTGTGGCTCCAATCTGTCGGATCCTCCTACGACTGCCCCTATTCTCTCTTCTCCTCTGACCTGAGTTGATCTCTAGATGAAAGTCCTTCTTCACAGATCCAAGATCTCCTTGAGCAAAAGTCCTTCGCTCTCTCTCTCTATGATGTGACCATGTGAAGTGTCTCACATCAAATGTCTCTCTCCTTCACCCTAGCCTTGTTTTTATAATCTTGAGTTATGACATAACCCTAATCTCCAAAGTGATTGACGATTGAGATTAAATCTCACCTCACTTGAGATTAATGGCTAAGATTTAATTTATTAATGCTAATAACTTTGTTATTTCATTAAATTAAATTCAACTTACTAATAAAAGCACTTTACTTTAATAATTCCTTTAATTAAAGTAAATTACTGAGGTAGAAGGTTTTGGACGGCTTCCACACGTCTAGACACTTAGACCTATGTTGAAGTACCTGTCCGATGCTACAAACATCAACACATTTTTGGATCTGTAGATGAAAGGAGGCATTAGATCTCTCACTCTTTTTGAAATGTAAGTGCAATGGCACATTAGAAGCATAATTTCTTTTCTTCTTGAATAGTAATGGCGAATTTTTCCTTGGAAGAAAAAGGAAGAAAGTGTTCAATTTTCCGTGGAGAGGCAGGAAAGAGAGAGATGCTTAGCCCTGGGTCGATTGACAAAGACTCTCCAAGCCTAAAAAACTTGGGAGACGGGGATTGAAAGACATTCAGCTCTTTGGACAGGGTTTAGCAGCTAAGAGCCTGTGGAAGCTCTCTTCAAGGGTGAGGGACAGTGGCATGAAATCATGATATTGAAATATATTGAGCCCCTATCTTTTGAAGAGTAGAGTGGATAAGGAAGGAGCCAAAAACGCACCAAAATTGTTCAATCATGTGGAAAGCTCTAGTTAAAGCCTTCCCTCTAATAGGATGGTGGCTGGCTTGGAGGATTGTAGATAGCAAGAATGTGAGAGTGGGAGCAGACCCATGGGTAGAGGCAAAAAGAGACTTCAAGTTGTCTCGGACACTTCAGGACCATCTCCACAGTTTGAATATACACTCTATTGGTGATGATTCATCACTTCTTCAGGCTAATCCTTGGAGAGTATCTTGAAAGTCAGCAGAGGAGCTAGCACTGGTAGGAATATGGACACAGGAATGGACTTCATATAAATAGATTCTAACAAATAGTGTTATCAAGCTAAAGATAGGAGAGGATGAACTTCTTTAGTCAAAAAATCCAACCTCAAGTAACTGTACAGCTAGGCTTGGGTATGCTTCATTGTTCACAGAGGATATCAGATTTGAAAGGAAATGGTGGTGGCAAACAATATGGAAGCTCAAAGCTGCAATGAAGGCTCAGTTATTATTCTTTTGGTTAGCCTTCTCAAACAAGGTGCCCACATGGGATATATTACAAAAGAGGACCAGGCAAGGGCCTAGTATATGCATGCTGTACAGAGAACATGAGGAGAACATAGTTCATTTGATAGTTGGATGTCAATTTACCAAGGAGGTGTGGGCAGCTTCATTTACACTGCTGAAGGGAGCAGGTAAATGGAAAGGAGATTCTTTGTCAGAAGCATTCAAAGCTTGGTTCAAGGAACAGGAGGTATGTGAATATAGAGCTTTTCCCATTGCTGTTAGTTGGGCCATTTGGTGCTCAAAGAATGAGATAATCTTCCAAAATGCTTCCTTTACTCCTGAACAAGTATTCTACAAAGTGCAATTATGTTTTGAGGAACATAGAGACATCATGAAGGAGAAGCCACAGCACCAAATCGGTTCCTTAGTGATTGATGAATCTCACCCATGAGACTTCTTTGATGATCCCAGGGCAATCCTACGAAATTTGGAGTAGGGGGGTGTCTTTATTTCAAATCTTCTCACTTCATCATGCTGTCTTTGGATCTCGGGGATGGGACTAATAATTGGGCAGAGTTAACAGCAATAGCAGCTCTCTAAAGAATTGCAATCAATTAGAATGTGGGCAGTCTTCAGGTCTATGGGGATTCCAAAATTTCAGTGGACTGGCTAAATAGTAAGTCCTTGCAGAATGTAGGTCTCCAAGCAGTCATGGAACAGATCACAACTATGAGGAGAAGTTTCCACTTGGTTTCATTCTCTCATATCTTCCGTGAGCATAATTCTAAGGCTGACACACTATCCAAAGCTGGGGTGTCATTGGAGGCAGGGAAGATAAAGATCCAGGAGGAGAATGAGAGTGTTATCACTGCCACACCCCACTTTCGCTTTCTATAGTGATCTTTATGTATGTTTCAATTTCTGCTTGCTGGTTCCTTTTATTACTTGTAAGGTTTGGAGCTGATTGGGTATTTCAATTTTGTATATTGGGATCTGATTTGGGGTCAGAAGTCGTAATGGATTTTATATGCCAGTACAGTCAAGGCAGTTTTTGTCGTCTTTTTGATGATGTAGCAGGTTCAGTTCTAGAGTATAGATCCTATGGAACTGTCAGTAATGTTTTGTGCCTCAGCACAAACCCTGCATGTAATGTAATTTTCATCCTTTGTATGAATATATCCCAATTTTTTTCTGCGGAAAAAATACATATATCATTGATACACACACATATATGTATAGTTTATATGTATGTTGTTTTACTTTTAGCTTGGAGATGTCAGGCACTTTCTTGAGATACATGATTCTTTTAGGAGTTTAATTGATTGCTATTTGGTAACAGAGATAGACATTAATATAATTTATCTTTCTTTACCATGTTTATAGTGCAGAGAATGTAAGAAAAACATTAGAATCCAAGATTGATGAAACAATAAGAAATGAAGTTATAATCTTTCATCACTTCGTTAAAAATCCTAATACATTTATTCTGACAAAATCAGTGAAATCCTTTAGTGATTTAAACCCCTTTTTTTCAGGGAGGATGCCTTTATTATAATTTTAACTCTATACTTGCAAATACATTCCTACTTGATTCAAATTTAAGACAATCTAACCATACCCCTCTTATTTTTCCGCCGTGTAAACTCTTTAGCTTTTTCAATTTCAACAGAGATTTTTTTCTGCAAAACTTTCTCTTTCTTCTCCAACATTTCTAATGTCTGCAATGGAAACAGAAGAAAATAATCTCAATAATGTCAGATATTCACGCATATGACAAAATTCACACATGTGTTCTTCAGTAAAACAAAGAAGATTTCTAACATGTCCCTTAAGATGTCAGATAATTCATGCTAATTGACATCAGAGTATTGAAATCACTTAAAAATATGTAACACGAGAAAAAGAAAATGAAATGAAACAAAACTAGGATAATTCGATCATTGTTAGAAATTAAATATGGATAATGCAATTTGATGCATCCTCTCAAATGCAAGAATAAAGAATTAACAAACTGGACATAGGATGAAAACATTTAATGTACCTGAAGATCTAGACCTAAAGTGTTGGTTTTTATAGCTCGGGAGGTACTCCACATGTTTTGTCTTGTATGCGGAAGTGACCTTGTATTTACAGTGTACACTACTAGGCACTTGACTTTGTAATGTATTTTATAAAGTTGTAATAAAGTGGTTCTTTTATTAAAGTGACTTTTTATTAAGTGTACCTTCTAATATTAAGGTGACTTTATTTCATAAAGTGCACTTATGTTATAAAGTGATTTTGTACTTTAATATTTTTAAGTGATTTATTTTGGAGGGAATGAATCATGTCCCTTGATCATGTAATGACAAGATTAGATCTTGGCCATTGGATTTAGGGATGGGGAAGGTGAAAAGACACTTTCAGATTATAAGCTTAGTCACCTCGTTCGTGTTCGTGTTCGTGTTCGAGTTCGGCGACCTTGAAGTTCGCCAAAAATTCGACAGTGAAAATTTTGGGAATAAAATTCGGCAATATGTTCGACATACTACAAAATTTGAATATATATATATATATATATATATATATGATAGAAATGAAAAATTTGAAAAGAAATATAAAATATATATATATTAAAATTCAATATATAATAATACGAAATTATAATTATAAATATACATTGTGAAATATATGAAATTATATATTACCATGTATATATTAAATTACTATATTAGGATATATTAATATATTACCATATTAGGATATATTAATACTATTGAATATATAGTGAAATATATATCTTGAAATATATGAAATTATGACCATGGTCGGGGGATGTGAAATTATGACCATGGTCAGGGTATGCTGGAGCTTGGAGATGGAATGTTGTCCGGTAATCGAGATGGAATCAACAGTGGAACTAACACTCAAGGGTGAATGCAAAGTCGTGGGTCGAGGTCGCAGACGGAAATGAAGGAGAGCGGCAGCACGGAGAGGTCGAGGATGACAGCAAAGGCATGGGTCAGGGTCATAGGAAAAAACGAAGGTGAGCGGTATCACGGAGAGGTCGAGGGCGACAGCAAAGGCACGGGTTAGGGTCACAGACGAAAATGAATGTGAGCGGCTGCACAAAGAGGCTTCTAGTTCATGGGCAGAGTATTTTCCCATTTTTTTTAAACTACCGCGCGAACCTTATGAAAACCTAGCCGAATCTCAATGAATTTAGGCGAATTTGCGTACGGAATCGTGTTAGGGTTCGAGTTTGTGTTTCAATTCAGCGAACTGGATTGATTAAGTTCGAGATTGGATAAAAATCATCGAATTTCGTACTTGAAGCTTAAAAAACGGCAAACCCGGTGACTAAGATTATAAGAGAATGCGTTGGATAGTGTGCAAGACAAGAGAGAAGAAGAGATTGACAGATTTCCGAGAGAGCTTTGAGAAGGAGAGGAAAGGGCAGCAAGCTGGGCGCATTTCCCAAGAGAGCTTGGGCACATTTCCCAAGGCAAAACTCTGTTTTGAAGTTGTTGTAATTTATTGCTGTGTGGGAGGCCATACTATACAGATCCGTACAGTCCATACAGCAGAGAGGAGGGCAAAATTTTCAAGACATTTTGTGGGCACAAAAATCAAGGCTGTTTTGAGCATTCCTTGCTGCAGAAGGGGCTGTACAGATCAGGACATACAGCAGATTGAGGACACAGTTTTCGAGGTGCTGTTTTCTGGGTGGGCCGTACAGCAGTACAAATTTGGCACATTTTCCAAGGCAGAATTTTGGAGGGACAGTTTCGGTGCTGTAAGTGGTTTTCTCTTGGCTGCTAAATGTAATCTTGCTGCTGATATAACTTTTCTGAAGCTAATAAAATCTCTGGCTTTTCCCTGGCTGGTTGCCTAAATTTCTGAGTATTACATGGATGGGTAATTGCTGTTCATTGTGTTTATTCTGCTGCAAAAGTGCTTAGCAATGTGTATTTCTGCTTATGACATTTTCTGAATGTGGGTTTAATGCATCTCAGAGTTCATAGATGACAGTTATCCTTATCTCTAGGTTGCTAAGTGTATGACAGAATAGTGTCCTTAAAATTCTACATAAAGGCTTTCTTACTGGTGAGATCTTTCAATGACTCTTGAAAGACAAGAATCAATGTACTTGCTACTATAAACAAGAAAATGGAACAAGATAAAATCCTTTATAACCATCTGAAAAGAGCCAATTAGTTCTGCAGGATTATAGGGATGATTACATGAAGACTTGATTGTTTCAACTTTCCACCATAGTATTACGAAGAAAAATAGCTTATGAAAAAACAGACCTTGAAATAACAACAGAATTCAACTCACGTGACATCATGAGAAACCATATATCAACTCACTGCATTTCCTGTTGTATATGCATCCTTCTATGTCTAAGACTAATCATTTCTTCCACATGGTACCATTTTGAGGACATGGTTCTTGCATAAGCTGTCACACTTATCTCTGAATTTTGAACCAAAACCATAGTTTTCTGGTCCTATTGCATATCTGAGCAAATGATATCGGTGCCTCTTTCAGGAACATGTTGAAAAGCCCCATTCCTGAACTGGTCTAGGCTGATTATGAAAAAAACAGAATACAATTTTTCACCAAGAAACGACAACTGAAATGTAATCTTTTATCTTGCTCTCTGCTTTGGATTAAAGACTTTATTATAGTATCCTTATTTAGATTGCAAAGTTGACTTCAACAAGTAATTCATGGAAATCTTGCTCGAGTATTTGATTCACCATGCTTCAGGCTTCAGCAGTTTTCAAAAGTAACAGAGTTGATTCAAAAATGATAACAATATACAATCAAATGAAAGGAGGGTGCAACATAAATATGTATTGAGTCATTCACATCAAGAACGCAAAAAACAAACAAGAAGAGATGTGGAAACCTTATTTAAATTTTCATCAACAATTAGCAAAACAACATGAGCATTTGTATGATGAATTCTTTCACTCCCCTCGTAAAAGGAGCAGCTACCTCAGACTAAGCTGTTTGTTTTTAAAAAGATAAGTTCTCTTCTACTATACCTATTCTGAAGTAATTGCATAAAGGCCGACTTATTTGAAATTTCTGCACTCCCCTCGTAAAAGGAGCAGCTACCTCAGACTAAGCTGTTTGTTTTTAAAAAGATAAGTTCTCTTCTACTATACCTATTCTGAAGTAATTGCATAAAAGGCCGAATTATTTCTGGTATCTTTAGACTATACCAGAGAAAGTAGAGCTACACATCTACGGCTTGCCTAAGGTCACCAACCTGTGGACTAATTAATCCTTGTGCTAGAAGCTAGTTATAGTATTTATCGAATCCTCCATACCTTGTGAGGTAGGCTAAAACTTAAAAGCAAAAGCAAATAGACCTGTTTGAACTAAAAAAACCCTATTTTTTACCAAATACTTCAGAAGAAAATGAGAGATCTATGTACCTAGAGGGATATCTACATTATTAATCATCCTTAGTTCAGTAAATGATTGAGAAATACTACTATGCTTGTGTATTTGTATCAGGATCTAACATGCTACGAGACTTTACAGAAGAATTACCAGTAAAAGCATTAACCTATGGACAGAATATTCAATAAAGGAAATTGACTAACTACAAATTTATAAATAGCCAACACTGATGTCAAAATAGGAATCCCTGCATACACAACCCTGTCGACTTGTAATAATGAAATATTGTTGCTACCTAATCAGGTTGTCGTCCTTAGATTAAGTATACAACTTTGTTGCTCTTTGTTTGATTCCCCTTTCACCTTGTCCTCCTTCGTTTCAAAATCATCCCAAGTTGGAATTCTTATCAAATGATACTTAGGCTTGTCAACCAACGACGATCTCAAAACATGGGGCAAGCGTTCATACTCAATATCAGGTCCTTCAAACTGCCAACCATCTACATAACCACATTGAATAATGCTTTCTCAATCGAATTCTCAGTGTTGGGGCTAAATCAACCTTTTCTTCCATTGGGACATGGTCCAAATTCGGAATATGGCCAATACACATTCAGCTCCCCTCCTGCTTTGAATAAATCAAAAAACTTATGTGTATTCTTCTCAATTTCCATGTGAATAGAAATCTGCTCATCTTACAACGGATCAAAGAATCAAAATATTTTGAGCCCCGTCAATCATATCAAGCAATTTGAATTGTAATCCAGCATGTCCTCTTTTTTGCTTAAAATTAGACAATGGACACTCATCGATGATCAAACACACAAGTTTTGAGAATACAATTTAAAATGTAACTCGGTAGTAACCGAGCTAGTTTTTCCATTCAATGTCAACAAAATGTATTACATAGATAAGATGATAGATGGGAATGCTAATGGAAAAATACAAAATAGGGAGGTAAAAGAATATCATGGCCCGTACTCTTGCTATAGCATGATCCAGTGTTGAAAAAATCGCCGATTTTTCGCGACTTTTTCCCCTGGCCGACTTTTACTCCCATAAAAATCGCGATTTTTATGATTTTGAAAAAGTCACGACTTTTACTAAAAGTTGGCGACTTTTTCGATTTTTATGATTTTGAAAAAGTCACGACTTTTACTAAAAGTCGGCGACTTTTTCCCTAAAAGTCGCGGTTCGACCCTAAAAGTCGTCGGACGTCCAAACCCGCGGGGCATAAGGCCGAATTTTGGGTTTTTTTTGTCATTTCTAAATTTTTGCTTGTGGAGAAGGAAGGAGAAGGGTTTGTGGTCTTCCTCAATCACTGTGGAGGCAACTTAACAACCATCATCATCACCATCAAGGATTTCTAAGTGGAGCAAGGGTTCAATTTCATTTGCCAACCGGTGTTGAATCTTCCATTCATAGGTATGTATCTAAATCCCTCAATGTTAATGTTTATTTTACATAGATTTTTGCAAGTTTGCTTGCCTCTTTGCTTGCCTACGTTTTGTTTTTGTTTTTTGGTCATTTTGCCATGATTTTCATGCCCATAGAACAATGTAATGTTTTTTCTTTGATGGGACAGCAAGCTTGAGCCTTGCTGTTAGTTTTTTCTCCAACCTCTTATTGTCATTTTTCATTGCTAATAATCTAATCTAGAGGTCTGATTTTTTATACCAATGGGCTGTTATTTTTTTCTAGTGGGGTTTAATATCGTTTTTTTGTTTTTTTTGTGCCTTAGGGTTGAATTTTGAAGCTGTCAATTTCATCAAAAAATATGCCGAAGCCGTTGGATCCATTTTGGGTGTATGGGATCCCTGAAGATGGGACAAACCGACAAAAATTGAATTGCAAACTTTGTGGGGTG
>SNQJ01S0012017.1:10550-25079 GCA_010110895.2 Picea sitchensis
ATATTTGCAAGATATCAATTGGACGGGAAATGAGTATTTCTATTAATAAATGATCAGCGGAAGTGAAAACATTACAGACTTCCGTATCGGCACGGTTCGGAACCAAGAAACTGAGTTCCTTCCAACCGGGCCTCCACCACTTCAATCCTCCACCAAAGGCAAGCTCATATAAGGGAGACAAATAGGTTCTCCATCAAATAAGGGAAGAGCTTGGGGGCTGAACAATGTGTTCAGACTTGAGGGACAAAGGAATGCAGAATCAATAATGAAATAATAAATTCTCCAGAGTAACTTTGCTCTCAAAGTTGAATTCTCTCCTTTTCCATAGCTCAGAATTGGTTTCTTTATAACCTTCAAAATGCAACTGAAGGGCCGAGTCAGAATGTTTCCAGTATATGGAAGGCCAAGGATCAGAGATCTCTTGTCGTGACATGGAAACCCGACATTTAATTTTGATTTTCTGGCACAAATCCTGATGTACGCGGGCTGTAGTGGAGCAGCCAGCGTATACACATGCTGTATAGATTGCAAGGTGCGTACAATTGGAAAAATATTTATTTGTCTCTGGATTCATCAATCAGGGAAAGTAAGTCTGCATAGGAAAATGGAGTAAGGCCTTCTCTGCAAGATTGCATAAGGTGAGGCAAATCTTGCTCTAACAGATCCCTTGCTATATTGTTCAAGAGTCAGACCTGCCTATAACCCTAATTGTATTGTAAAGGGTATAGGTTGGCCCCACCTTAATGTGACTAGTAATTAATGTAAAAGATAATTAATCTTGTTAATATTAATTATATTATAAGCTAGTGAGGTTGGCCTTGTTGTGCCAATAGACACTTCTGTTGACAGGTTCAGTTTAGTTCACTAGTGCCAATAGTGAAAGGTTTTGGACCACATTAATTTTAGTGGGGGGTGGTGATATGTTGACTATGCTTGACTTATGCCCCCAATTTCCCTTGAATGTCATTCATTAGACACCCTTAGTGAATGGTTGTAGACCACATTAGTTTTAGTGGGCGCCCACTAACACTAATGTGGTCCACAACCATTCACTAAGGGTGTCTAATGAATGACATTCAAAGGCCATTGGGGGCATAAGTGAACCATAGACAACATCAACCATCAAAGACTTAAAAAGAGCACTTACTAGATAAATCTATGATCATCCATGAACGCTAACCATGAAATAATTTACAAAATTTGAAAAGCATCCAAAAGATCATCTCCCAAATAAGGCGCATAAGTCATCCACAGTGAAAGAGATGTAAAGAAGAGAAGACTAGTAGTGATTCTCCAAGGGTTGTGTTATGGTTTGGCATGAGGTAGCTCTCTCTCTCTATATATGAGGAAACTAACTTCTATACTTCTGTATGAAGCCCCTAAAACATAAGAGTCCATGATACAAGGTGGATAGGTGTCAGGATGACCCCAAAAAATGCCCGTAAAACCATGATATAATGCTAAAACATGAAAACATCCACTAAAAGTGCCACATGTGTGAGTGTAAAAGGCTAAAATAGGGTGACGTCATCTTCTCAAGGGGTACAAAACTCCAAAAGTCATGTTTCTCTTCGAAAAGGTCTAAAACATCATCAAAGGTCATGCCTCCTCATCAAGAAAGTTACATCCCCTCATCCAAAAGGTGCCAACTCATCATCCAAAAGCTAGGTCAGCTCAAGCAAAGATAACATCATCCTCAAACATGAGGCCATCCTCTACATGTTCATGTTCATGTTTTGGTAGCTGTAGGAGGTATTAACCTCCAAGTGTAACCTTTGTACTTAGAATAGAATATTCTAGAAGTAAGAGAATCATTAAACAAATGTGTGAAAACCGTAGAAGAGAAGTTGGCCCAAAGAGAATAATAATAAAGTATTAAAAGGCTCCAGAAAGTGAGGTCGGCCCCACATGAAAAGACACCTTGGCAGACTAGTATAAATAGATGCTAGGAGCTCCTCATTTGTATACACACTCACTCAACAGAAGGAGGGCACAAATCTTAGGAGTAGTAGTTGCAGCAGAAGGAGGAGCAAGTCTGGAGATGGCAGTGCAACAGTTTCCGTGGTGTGTAATGTCCCCCACCTCTTGATGAAGAGGTCTGGGAAGACTTAGTGGTCTAGACATCCCCACTGGACCATAGTCTCATACAACATGGGGAAAAGTTAGCTAACTCAATGTTATATTTTGAAGTTGACTTGGAAAAAGGGAAAAAGAGTAAAAAGTAACTCAATGAAGAATTAGAACGATGGAGGTTGAGTTAGGAGTTGAACCCAAGGGTTAAACTAACTCAACAGGAAAATAAAATGGAAGTATAAAGGAAAGGCTAGGGTGTACCTTTCACTCATCTTGGATATTTGGTATTTTTCTTGTTGAGCTCTTGAGCACACAATTTTGAGGGTTTTGAGATTACAAACCCTAGAGAACAACTCAGTGGTGAAAGATTCCACTCACCTTGTTCCAATCTTGGTCTCAGGGATGAAATACTCCACCCACACCATTCTATGCACATCACAAGTTCCATCATCGATTCAAGAGGGCAGCAGGGCCGTACCATTCAGGGTTTTCCAACAGGGGCACACCATTGCATAAGGAGAAGTTTGATCCAGAATTGTGAGAGAGTCTTGAGACATTCTAGCACTTGGGTTTTGCTTGCAGGACCTTGCTCATTAGTTTGGAGGTATTTTGGAGGAGTTATTACGGCCATATTATTAGCTACAAATTTGGGACGGCTTTGAGAGAAGGAGGACGTATTGGTGATTCAAATATTCTCAGAGCTAGGGGGTTATACCTCAGATCTGATTGTGAGGCTTCTCCAGGTGACTTGTGACAGCCCGATCTATCATCCTAGAGAGTTTCAAGAGTTTTGAAGACTTCCTTCATCTAGGCCGAATTATTGGCACTTCAGGGTTTTTAGGAGGGTGCAGTCTTGATTAGGGTTTCAACAGTTGGAGGGGAAAGACTCAACATTTGGGCTTCATACTTTAGGGAGGGATTCCCCTTGCCCGAATCTATCTTTTGGTGGAGTTTGGCATCACTTGGAGGTCTTCTTCAGCTGGGTCGAAACCTAGGCCTTCTCATCCATCCAACAAGACGTGCCAGCAGCTAGGGGGGTTGGACATGACCCTAGCTCTTTTGTATTTGGGTCTTCATCTCATATTCATCCTTTGGAGGCTTATTTTGGATTGTTGGGAGCATTTTGTAGTAGCTCATATCTTCTATCTTGGAGCCATCTGATGTTATTCCAGATCTGCTTCTATATTGTATTAGGATCTTGCTTTTCATAATAAAAAGGTTAGATCTATTCTTTGTGGTTCCATATCTTGTGTATTGATGAGATATTGCATTGTATTGAATATATATTGATAAACTGTGTTGAATAACTGAATATAACCCTAAGGCCGAAATATCAGAGGCCAACTTGCATACACAAACAGTGAAACAGTTAATTCAGGGGTTAGCTAGTGTTCCCAAGCGAAAAAATTGGCTTGGGAACATTACAGTGGTATCAGAGCTCTGATCCTCCCATCCTATGAGGATTAGTGCATGCAAAATTTCAGTGGTATCTATATGGGTCGAAGGAAGAAACAAGCAAGTGAAACAGAAGCCGAGATGGAGGGTTTAGGTGATGACGTTGAGACCCAGGGCTTGGCTTTCTTAGCACATGAGTTCCATAAATCCATAAACCAGACAGAAAGTAAACTGGTCATTCACTTAGAGGAGAACTATGAGGCAAACCATAAGGGACAAGCCGAAATCACTGAGACCTTGAGGAAGGTAGACGAAAACCAGACAAGAATAGCAGCATTGTTGATGGGGATGAGCCACAAGGGGAAAGGACTAGAGATGTATGACAACAGGGAGACGAGTGGATCTCATGGAGGGAACCAATATCATTCAGGGCATATTCCCTATCATCAGTCTGAGGGAATCCATGGAGGAGGAGCACCACATGGACAGATAGGTAGCAGGGCTACCCTAAGACCATACTTGCCGACGTTCACAGATGAACCCGCACAACATGAACCCATAGATGACTTTGTTGAGCAGATGGCACAATGTTCCAGGGAGTTCAAGGATTTGAGAATGACAGTTCATAGGTAGATGACCCTAGATCAATACTGTCAACTCAAATTCAGGAGCAAACCTAGGTCGAACTACAGGAGCAATTATGAGTTTGAGCTAAGGGCTGGGAAGATGGAGATTCCCTACTTTGATGGATCAGCCAAGATGATTGCACATGCATGGGTACAAAAACTAGACACGTATTTGCAGCTTAACCCTATGAGGGAGATAGAGGCCATCAAGTTTTCCACCATGTACTTGGATGGCAAAGCTCATGATTGGTGGTATCATGAATTGACGAAACTTGGCCACAATTAGATAGTGGCATACACAGAGTTTACTCAGAAACTCATTGACAGGTTTGACCAAGGGGGTCCTGAGCTACATTTCCGAGAGCTCACATAGCTCAAACAGACAGGGGCACCGAAGGTGTACATTGAGGAATTCCAGAGGCTCACAATCATGGTGCAGGATGTGTCACAGACTAGGCTCATGATGCTCTTCACTGAGGGGTGGATGGAACCTTTGAAGGGTTGGGTAAAGGATTTTAAGCCTACCAACCTACAGGATGCTATCTAGAGGACGAGAGACCTAGGACCAGCTGCAAAGATGAAATTTTTGCCTAGACCACCTCTTAACATAGGAGGAGGAGACCAAAGACCTCCAATGAACCCAGGAGGGCGTGACCCAAGGGGGTTTGACATGGGAAAAGGTAGGATGGACGAGAATACCAGAAGATAATTAAGGAGGAAGTAACTATGCTACACATGCAAGGAGCTATGGAACCCATCCCACAAATGCATGGGTCGTGGCCAAGTGCATTACATAGAGATGACATCTGACAATGAAGAGGATGAGGATTTCGACCACATCCAGAACATATAGGTAGACACCACCAAAACTGCAGAGGAGGAGGCTATAGGTCATGACAGTACGGAAAAAGAGAGAGATACCTTGGCATCCATTAGTGGGGTGCCCAAGTACAACACCTTCAGAATGAGAGGAGTCTTGCAAGGGTAGAAGGTGTCAATGTTGATTGATGGGGGAGCCTCTCACAACTTTATTGACTCAACATTGCTACAGAGGAGGCATATCCCCATGGTTGAATTTGAAGGCTTCAAGGTGGAGGTAGCAGGTGGAAGCACCATGTCGTGTAACAGCTACATTACAGGCATGAAACTTACACCGGGGAGGCATGATTTGGTACATGATGTTTATGTGATGGACCTTCCGGACACAAACATAATCCTTGGAGTGCAGTGGCTCAGTATGTTGGGGCCTATCACCACCAAATACAAGACCATGGAGATGTGTTTCATAGAGGAGAGTGGATGAAAGGTATTCCTCAGAGGCATGACAGGTAACTCAGCCAAGGTAGTCACGACCAAGAGGATGGAGGCCATTTTCAGGAGAGAAGAAATCGTGTATGCTGCTGAGTGCAAGATTTCGGCATGTGTGGACAAAAAGGGCAAGATTCACTACACACTAGAGATTCATGAGATCATTGACAAACACGGTAAAGTGTTTGGACCTATTCCACTAGGGGTGCCACCAGACAGGGGATTTGAGCATATCATTGAGTTGGAGGAAGGAGCAAAGCCAGTCATCACCACGCCTTACAGACACCCAAAGAAGTACAAAGACGAAATAGAGAAGGCAATCAAAGAGCTCTTGGATATGGTGCACATCAGGCCAAGTTCCAACCCTTTTTCTTCTTCAGTGGTGTTGGTCAAGAAGAAGGATGGAACCATGTGCATGTGTATTGACTTCCGGGAATTAAACAAGAAAAGAATCAAAAATAGGTATCCCATACCTAGGATTGATGAGCTGTTGGACGAGTTGCATGGGGCTGTCTATTTCACCAAAATTGACCTATGCTCTGGCTACCATGAAATCAAGATGAGGGAGGAGGACATCCCAAAAACTACTTTCAGGCGTCACTATGACCACTATGAGTTCTTAGTGATGCCCTTTGGCTTAACTAATGCCCCAACCACGTTCTAGTCATGTATGAACCATGTCTTCAACAAACAGTTACAGAAGCATCTTCTTGTTTTCTTTGATGATTTGTTGATCTATAGCAAGATGTGGGAGGAGCACCTTCAGCATGTGGACTAGATCTTGACTATTATGGAGAAGCAATCATTGTATGCCAAGGAATCCAAGTGTGAATTTGGAATGATAGAGTTCCTCTACTTAGGACACATTATTAGGGTTAAAGGAGTACAGGTACATCAGGAGAAGATTCAAGCCATAATGGAGTGGCCTACACCCAAAACCCTTATAGAATTGAGGGGATTCCTAGGCATTTGCACTTATTATAGAAAGTTTGTCAAAGGGTTCTCACAACTTTGTGCACCTTTGACCGATTTGACCAAGAAGGGAGCTTTCAAATGGAGTGAGGAAGCCCAAATTACATTTGACAAGATGAAAAAAGTGATGAGCACATGCCCAATTTTGGCCTTACCATATTTCGGCCAACCTTTCACTTTGGAGTGTGATGCCTCAAGGGAAGGAATTGGGTCATACTGATGCAGAATAGGCACCCTCTTGCCTATGAGAGCCGAAAACTCAGGGGACTTGAGTTACTTTACACCATCTACGACAAAGAGATGCTAGCCATCATGCACGCCTTGGCAAAATTTAGGCAATACTTGGTCGGTGCTAGATTTGTGGTGAGATCTGACCACAACAGCCTTAAGTACTTCTTGGAGCAGGACTTAAATGAAAGGCAACAAAAATGGGTCAGCAAGATATAGGCCTATGACTTTGACATTGAATTCATCAAAGGGAAAAACAATGTGGTGGCCGATGCATTATCCAGGAGGCCATCAATCTATGCCATGACAGATGTATCAGTTGATTGGAAGGACCTCCTTGTGATAGAATACTCAAAAAATCAGTTCGCTTGCCAGGTGATGGATGGACAGATACAGGATGATAACTTCAGGGTCATCAATGGCATCATCTATTACAAGGGCCAAATCTTTCTGGTTCTTGAATCGGCCTTCAAGGCCAAGGTATTACAGGCATGCCATGACTCACTTATGGCAGGGCACCAAGGGATTGGAAAGACATACAAGCAAGGGAAAGGTTCTCATGGAAGGGCCTCAAAGAGGATGTGATGAATCATGTCAAGGAGTGCACTACTTGCCAAGAGAATAAGGACGAGCACACTCAACCAGCAGGACTACTACAACCCTTACCCATCCTAGAACACAAGTGGGAGAGCATCTCCATGGACTTCATCACAGGGTTGCCAAGGGCGCAAGGTAAGGACTGTATTTTCGTAGTGGTGGACAGGTTGACGAAATTTGCACACTTATTCTCTATTGCTATGAACTTCAGTGCAGCACAGGTGGCCGAATTTTTTTCCAGAGAGGTCTTCAAACTACATGGGCTAACCAAAACCATTATTAGTGACAGGGATAGCCGATTTATGAGTACGTTTTGGCAGGAGTTGTTCAGGCTGGTTGGTACGATTTTGACCCCTAGCACTAGTTATCATCCTCAGACGAACGGGCAGACCGAAATAGTCAATAAATGGGTGGAAGGCTATCTCAAGAGCTATGTAGCAGGGCAACATAAGGCATGGGTTAGGTGGCTACACTTGGGGGAATACTATTACAATACCACCCATCACATGTCCATAGGCATGACCCCATTTAGGGCATTGTACAATTATGACCCACTCTCTTTTGTAGAGATTGCTTTTGGTGACAGTATGGCCCCGATGGTACAGGAATGGGTACAGTAGAGTTAGGACATCCTCAGGGAGTTGAAGGATCATTTACAGAAGGCACAGAATCAACAGAAGGTCATGTTGCCTTCCTAATACACACTTGCAAACATGAGCAAAGTCTAGCTCACTTAGTGTTTTCTTGGAGGCACAATGCCTAGGTTCACAGTCCACACTGTCATCTTGACTGGAACCTCTTCCTTCTAGGCTTACTCCTAGGGAAGCCAAGGGGGGTAGACCCTAGTTACTAGATGTGATTTAACGTTTATGTTCTAGGAGTTGGTTTTAATTTGTTAAAGGTTTAGGGGAAAACTAACCTATGATGCTAAGGCAACAAATGCAAAGTGCAAGATTACTTATGCTAAGCAAACCCTTCCCTAAGTCAACTAAGACTAGTGCCTAAAGGTTGGGAAAAGGGTTCAACTATGTTCAAGGAGGTTTGATTACAAAAGATTACAAGTATTACAAAGTTACAACTATTCCACAAGAATGCTACAAATACTTACAATAATGAATATAGGATATGACAACAATTATACAAGAGATACACAAGATACAAATAAACAAGATTAACCAAGTGCCAAAGTGTGAGAATTAAAAGATATTCAAGGTTAAGGTCATTCATATAAGGCCAAGCATGCCCCAATAAGAATTGGATTGCTTTTCAATGGAAACCACTAAAGCACTCAAGACTCAACAAGATGATGCCTCCAAATGGGATGCGCTATCTCTTGTTGAATCACACCACAAAGAGCATAAAATGAAAGATATGAAATACTTGAAAGATAAATGCTCAACACAACATAAGAGGTTTAACACTTAGAAAATTAAACCATAGGCTGGCATGAAAAATAAAATATGTATGTGTGCTTGCAATGTAGAGTTCTAGAATCTAAACAACCATCATAAGATATACCCAAGTAAATATTGTCTAGAAGACTTAGTGGTTAAGAGTTGTTTAAAGATTTTATAGATTTTAATTACCCTCCTAACTAAATGTCAAACCTTAACCCTCCTCCTTCTATTGCCAAATAACTGCTGGATGCTCAAGATAGTAAGGCAACAAGGCCCACCCTAGCTTTCTCAGTCAGCCCTAAAGTCTGAGTACTTCCCGGAAAGGACGCATCCTATGCGCTGTGAGATCGTCCCCGACCTACACCTTTCGTTGTTTTTCTCAAACCCATTTTAGATGGTGAAGATGGTGGAATTAAGGTGTCCTAGTTGGTCTAGAATGTTATTATGACTTAGGACTAAGTCTTAATATGTGTTGTGAGTGTTTTAGATGAGTTTTAGATGCCCAAAAACAGTGAATTATGCCCAAAACCGAAACTTAATTGACTGTGAAAGAGTGTGTTGCAGATTTATGAAATTAAAGCATATGAAGCATCTACAACATGTAAAGGAAAGATGAAAGTAAATACATTCATGTCATCATCCACTTAACCATGTATGCATGTAAACTTGAAGGAAAAGTAAAGTGAAATACAAGAACAACTTGCCAACTTTAACAGAAAAATGCTTTAGATTATCACTATTTAGCCATGTAAGTTATCCCACTGAAGATAGCATGCTAAAGATTCAAATACTTACTAAAAAGAGAAATGTGTTCCTACACCATATCAATGCTCCACATGTGTTTTAGATTGACGAGTGGCAAATGCCTTAAAAGATGAGTGAGTTGCAAAAATAAAGATTACTCCCAAAGCATTTTAAACCATGAAATATTGCACCATAAAACACATGTAAAGAACTTGATGAAGACTAAAGCATGAAAAGGAAACTATGCCTTAAAGGATTAAACTAAGATGAATAATGTGTGATGAATACTCTAGAGAATTTTAATCCATGTGAACCATAAAACCATCAACACATTACTACCATCCTAGCCATACGATTTTGTGGATTACTCTCCCAAGGTGTAGGCAATTTATTATGCAAAACTTGGAAATAAATGAGCAAACCACTCACAATGGCACAAGGTGGAGGCAAGCCTACCAATGTTGTGCCAAAGAGGGTTGTTAATGAAAACTAAACAATTATTATTAGAGCAAACTAGCCACACAACCTTGTCCTAATAACAAGTGGGGCAAGAAATAAAGAATGTTGAAAAAAACTATCTCCTAGCCCAACGATTTTGGGGGGTTGGCTTAGCCAATCACTCTCCCAAGGTGTAGGCAATAAACTAACTTGTAACAATGAAATACAATGGCTGAAAATACATAAGAGAATGCAAGCCTCAAGGGAACTTCCCTTGGGGCTTGCTACAATGCTAGAAATGAATAGATAGAAGAAGAGATTCGTTACCCAACTAATGGAGGCTCTTTGGGGGTGTTGTGAGAGTGAATTTGGGCAGCATATCCCTTTGTTCCTGCTAAGAATCTACAAAAACCAGTGTTATCCCCACTTTTTAGGGATAACTAGGAGATCATGTCTCGAGGCCCACGGGTCCCAGACATGGAGTATCGAGAGCAGGATTGACCTGAGCATGGCCTTGGAGGGCCCGCCTTTTCTTCATTCATCATCTGTGTCTTGTCAACAACAACAACATCCATCACCATCGGCTTGATCCTGTATCAGGAGAGGTTCTTGCTCCATGAGGTAATTGGTCCAGGTATCATAGTATGTGTCACTTTTGATCATTGAAACCTTTAAATATATGCATCTGATTCCTTTTATCTCTAACAACTACTTGGATCTTACATTAGCCCACTTGACCATGCTTGGGGAAATTGCCAGGATGCCCTAGCAAGCCTGTGCCCATAGGTCTTGGTTTTCCACTGGGGCAATTTCTGAAAAGCCATCATCCGCTCCCATCATAGCACCACTGTTTCACTTATCTCCTGCTCATTTATCCTATGTTGCACGGGGACCCGTCCCCCCCCAAAAAACCTGCATACCCGCCGTCCCCGCGTTCCGGGGACTTGGGGGCCCTTAGGAAACTTACCGAAATTGTTGGGGACTCCATTGGGGACTCGGGGACTTGTTGGCCGTCCCCAAGATGTTCCGGACAGATTTCAGGGACGTTCCGGACAGATTTTGAGGATGTTCTAGGTAGATTTAAGGGATTGTTTTGGGCAGATTTTGGGGATATTCTGGGCATATATCTTTAGTCTTGAAAATCATGGAAATTGATGATTGGGCAATAAGATCATTTTTCCCATCCATTATTTTTGTATTGCATTGAATCTAAATCTGTTGTAAAAGTTGTAGCTCAAAACATGGGTTTTGTATGATGGGTTTTGATTTGGGTTTTTGGTGATTTAAATGTTGTATTTTCAGCAACAAGGTTACAAGAAGCAAAGTTTCCATGTCAAAAAAAACAAGAAATGCAACATTTCAAAGGGTTGATCCTTATGGTTACTGCTCTTGTTCTTCTCATTTTTCTGATCATCTTAGCTTTTAGATATTCTACATGGGTTTCTAGGAGTCATTCAATTATAGTGCTTTCACCATTCCAACCTCAAGCATTGTGAAAACAATCAGATAACAGTGACTTCGATTGGGTACTAAATGTTTGAATAAATTCCTATTCAATCACCTTCTTAATCAGAAATATGAATCTAATCTCTTTATAGAAGCAAAGTGTTTTATAGTGGTTTTCAACACAACCATAAAAATCTGCAAAACCTATTGATAAGGGAATGCCTTTTATGTTTTAAGATAATTGTCATTAACAAGAAATACGAGTAAGAAAAACTGCTATAGAAACATTTCTCACTTAAGTTTCCTAAAACTAAACTGCATTTTTCTCTTGTCTAGTAGCCAATAATGAAATGTCACTTGGCTCTTTTTTAAATTGCTCGAGCTTTTTCAGCAATGGCAAGTGTAAGGGTTGTGCATAATACTGTATAGTATAGCTTGTTATGCTTACAAGCTTGAAGCAACTACAAATGTTTATGGTGAATTTTAATATTTTTTAATATATATATATATATTATTGCCGTCCCCAACCCGCCGTCCCTTGAAAAATTTGGGGGTGCGCTCTAGCCGTCNGTTGTAGCTCAAAACATGGGTTTTGTATGATGGGTTTTGATTTGGGTTTTTGGTGATTTAAATGTTGTATTTTCAGCAACAAGGTTACAAGAAGCAAAGTTTCCATGTCAAAAAAAACAAGAAATGCAACATTTCAAAGGGTTGATCCTTATGGTTACTGCTCTTGTTCTTCTCATTTTTCTGATCATCTTAGCTTTTAGATATTCTACATGGGTTTCTAGGAGTCATTCAATTATAGTGCTTTCACCATTCCAACCTCAAGCATTGTGAAAACAATCAGATAACAGTGACTTCGATTGGGTACTAAATGTTTGAATAAATTCCTATTCAATCACCTTCTTAATCAGAAATATGAATCTAATCTCTTTATAGAAGCAAAGTGTTTTATAGTGGTTTTCAACACAACCATAAAAATCTGCAAAACCTATTGATAAGGGAATGCCTTTTATGTTTTAAGATAATTGTCATTAACAAGAAATACGAGTAAGAAAAACTGCTATAGAAACATTTCTCACTTAAGTTTCCTAAAACTAAACTGCATTTTTCTCTTGTCTAGTAGCCAATAATGAAATGTCACTTGGCTCTTTTTTAAATTGCTCGAGCTTTTTCAGCAATGGCAAGTGTAAGGGTTGTGCATAATACTGTATAGTATAGCTTGTTATGCTTACAAGCTTGAAGCAACTACAAATGTTTATGGTGAATTTTAATATTTTTTAATATATATATATATATTATTGCCGTCCCCAACCCGCCGTCCCTTGAAAAATTTGGGGGTGCGCTCTAGCCGTCCCGGGGATGCGTCCCCCCGTCCTCGTCGTTCCCCCGTCCCAAAAACCAATGCAACATAGCATTTATCTCATTCCCCTTGTCTTGGCATTGGGTTGACCTATTTGCAGGATTGCACCTTATCTCGTGGGAAGAAGGGGCTAAAGGCCCAGAAGGTAAAAGCAACTGGTAAAAGACAAAAGCCTAGAAATAAAACCTCGAGATGCTTTGCCCAAGGATCCTCGAGAAGACAATAAAAGGCCTCTCAGCAAGAAGTAAGAGGGACCCAGAAAATAACAAAACAAGACATAGTCAGAGGATAGGGGGTCTCATCACGAGCCAACCTTCTCATCTCTGTGAAAGTACTTGTGGGTAACGGTGTCAACTCCAGTCACCATGCCAAGGCAGTGTCCCCTGGTTAGTTTTTGAACAAAAAAAAAACAAATAAAAGAATAAAACAAGAATCAAAAGAATAAAGGCAAGAATGGGCTTGGAAAAAATGCATCCATGACAGGTACATCTCGCTTTCTACAAAGGCACCCACAGGTAACACTTATGCATCCTTGGCCCTCACTGCACCCACCTGTTTGGACATCCCCTAGCCACATCACCTCACTTACATGGCTTGGATGAGATCTTTCTGGAAACTTTCCTTTTCTTGTGGACACTAGCCCAATAGGACGCCTTTTTCTTTTCTCCAATCTTGTATTGCAGGTTTTTGTAATGTCTTTGAGCTATTGAATGATGTATTAGGGGTTTTATGCATATGTTTAAAAATATTGATGATGAGATGTGATTGACATTGCTATGATCTCTGTGAATGATGAGCCCATGGAGGGCATAGCTTTTGATGTGCAAGACCATGCCCGACGGACAGGTACCATTTGGACCGGTACACATGGGGAGATGACTAGTTCGGACCTCCATGGGGCTGAAGAGCCCACCAGATGGATGATGAGACCCCATCAGGGGGTAGAGATAGGATTGATCTTGATCAGGGGTTTTGTACCTGAGAGGAAGAGGACTTTCCACCAGAGACACTCTGACAGGACTAGACCTAGGGGGAATGACCCCTTTTCAGTGGAACGCTAGCCTTGGAAGGCTTAGGACATCCCCATCTTCACCATGATGTCATCCAGCTTCATGCTTGCTTTTGGAGGCAGACTAGGCAGTAGTGGCACGTGTGGCATGTTGGAGAGGCCCCTGGGGGGCTAATATTTTGCTCCTGGATGTCTCATTTGCCCTAGAAAGGGCTAGCGCCTCCTTTGAAGGGGATTTTACTCTCTTTTCTTCTTAATTAGGGTTTTTACTTAGCATTTAATGTAAAAACAATATGATTTTGACATTATGGCCTTGTCGGCCTCTTTATGACCTAAAAAGTAAAATTAGGTCATTGATACAGTATATATTAAGGATTTTGATCCTCATTTTAGCATCACAACTTACTCACTTATTAGTGAGGTCTGATTTTTGTGCCCTATTTGGGTTATTGGCTGATTTAAGGAAGGCGCACTTGTTGAAGGAAGAGATTTTTGGCATTCTATGGTGTTTTTCTTGAAGGAAAGTGTTACAACTAAGGTTTGCATGGTCATTTTTGATGAATTGTAAGTATTTTTCTGCAACACTTCTTAAATAAATGGTTGTAGTCTTATTTTCTTGCATGTATTTATAATTTACTGAATCAAAACCCTAGGTGACAAGCACACAAGTAGGTCCTTGTCTCATGTCCCTTGATAGAAAATCTTTTAGCCATTGAAGAAGAAGAAGAGAGCCTAGCCATAGCTACACTCCTTTTTCTTCCTCCCTTTAGCTAGCCGTACCATTTTTACTTCAAGAGGAAGAGGACGTCCCAGGCCTAGGTCATCTACACCTAGGGCTGTTTTCTTTTAGGGTTTGATGAAAGAGCCTTGCCTTAGCAACACTCTCCCTCTTCAAGCCCTCTTGTCTTGATTTTGTATTTCATTTGAGCT
>SNQJ01S0012017.1:25089-57042 GCA_010110895.2 Picea sitchensis
GATATCGTGGGAGTCGACTCTTCAGACGAAATTGCTTCTACGTTTTCATCTTGAGATGGTTCTTGTTCTTGTTCTTCTTCCTCTTCACAATCTATGTAGAATAATTTCTTCTCACCACACTTATGTCCCTTACAGTACTTGTTATCACAATTAAAGCATAAACCTTTTGCTTTTATTTCCTCCAATTGTTGAGGTGTCAACCTTGTAGGTTGAGGTGTTTTAGAAGAAGGAGCATTATTCTCTCTATAGATGTTAGGATCGGTCCTTCTAGTAGCCATAGCCATATTTTTACTTTCAACATGTCTTGCCACCTTAAATGCATTTGGCAATGATTTGGGTTCCCAAAGGCGAACCTGATGTTGAATGTTATCCTTTAAAGTTTCTATGAATACATCAATCAAGTGCTCATCTGGAATATCTGTTACCTTTATATTCAATCTTTGAAAGTTCTCAATGTGCTCGGTAACTGAACCCTTTTGCTTGAGATTTATCAATTGGCCAAAGAAGGTAATGCTCCTTGTATCCTCATAGTGTGCTATCATTTCTTTCGTGAAAATTGTCCAAGTGACAAGTGATTTGCGAGAACAAAGCCATCTATACCATACAAATTGATTGGGTTCTAAATTTAAAGAAGCAATTCATACCTTTTGTGTATGTGGCATGTTATCGCTCAGTTTGTAGTATAGGTTAAGTAGCTTGAAGGCAAGAGTCAAACTGGCATAACAGGAGCTTCCCCACCCACTGTCACCTCGATGGGGGGCTCTTTCTATTCAGGGTGGCTAATCCCAAGGGAGATGTCCCTAGGTAATCTGGGGTGTTGAAAGGAAAATGATCAAGGGATTAAGGCTCAAGAGTTTTTAAAGTAGGTTTTCCCTTCACAGATTACCGCCAAGGAAGATAGTCAGAGAGAAGATGAACCACAGTAGAAGCACCTGTTTGCGAGACAAGGCAACAATAAAACTAATACATGCAAATAGTGGTTAATGCTTCGATTGTCTATGACTATCAATGTGAAATATACATGAGCATTAATAAAAGTAATTATTGACGAAGTCAATGATTGCAATAAAGGCTATGGCTTATAATACTACTTCTTCAATAAATGCAAGTCAATATAGATAATCAATCCTTGAATTAACACAACGTTTTAGATATCATTTAATGCTCACATATAAAAGCTTGCTGCGTCACTATACTAAGGGTGACGTTAGCTTAGTTCTAGTGTTAGTTTGATAGGCAATGAAGTGGATGTTTTGCAAAATAAGCCAATGAAATTTCCCTACACATCAAAGTCTATCACTTGACTTAGCCGCAACTTTTATACTATTCAAGAGTTCAAAATAGGCATGACGTCATCATCTAATTAGGGTTAGTAAGTCGCTAGGGTTAGTTAGGGTTTCAAATTTTGGAAGTTTGAAAGGTTGTTTTAACACAATTGACTCAACGTTGAAGTTCTAGACTAGTGCCTTAGGGTAAATGGAGTCAAGGAGTAAGGCTAAGGGCTTGGAACGATCTAAATTTAAGGACGAGAGAGTTAGGCTTTCTAGTGCTGCAATGGCGGGGCCACAAAGTCAAAACCCTAAGGGGAGGAGGCTCATTCCGGTGTTGCTTAAGCAAGGCCTCATGCTCCTCCCTCTTTCCTTAAAATTCTTTGGCAAAAACGGCTAGCTTCAAAACATAAATCTAGGGATGAAAAGTGTTGTAGGGCCAAGGCTTTTCAAACCCTAAGAGTCAAACCCTAGGTGTAAAATCAATTAGGCCTAGGACGTCTTCAAGCAAGTTACTCTTTCAAGCAATTTACTTTCAAGCAAGTTACTCTTTCAAGCAATTTACTTTCAAGCATTTCTTTTCCATGTGAATACTTGTTTCAAAGCTTTCTCATTTCTAGTGTTCTTTATTTATTTGAACATAATTTGTCTAAGTGTAAAGTTACTTCTCATTGTGGATATCTCATAATATTGTTCATTCTTGTATAATTGTACTTTTGTTATATATCTCATTGACTCCATTTTGTTAATCTTTAGGCACTGGTCTAATTGTTGTTTCCAAATAAAGGGTTTGCTTGTCATTAAAGGAACTGCACATTTGCATTTGCTTCCTTTCATTGGGTTGGGTTTTCTCAACAATTAACTCATCTAACTCCTAGATCATTAATCAAGCTTCACACAGTTTAATAGGGTCTACCCCCCTTGGCTTCCCTAGGAATGAGCCTAGACGAAAGAGGTCTAGATCGAGGTGACAGTGGGTCTAGACTTAGGTTTGTGCCTCCAAGGAAAAACCAAGTGGGTTGGAGACTTCTCCATGTTAGTAGGTGTGTATTAGGATGACAACATGTCCCCAAGTCAATCTTAAGGGGGGAAGTTGGTGGTGTGTTGGTCATTCCTTATTTGTTTCTCCAGGTCAATATTAAGGGGGGACGTTGGTGATGTTTTGGCTACGCTTGAATTATGGCCCCAATGGAGATATGTTAACTGTCACCACCTTATTACCTTTCGGAGATGTGTTTGCTAAGCTTGACTTATGGCCCTGTTATCCCCTAGCCTAGGGATAACTAAGGAGATCACATCTCGAGGCCCACAGGTCCTAGACATGGAGTATCAAGATCCGGACGACTTGAGCATGGCCCCAGAGGGCCCCTCTTTTCTTCAGTGTAGTCCATTTATCAACAACAACAGTATCCATCCCACCAGCCTAGTCCCAAAGTAACAGTGAGTCTTGCTCCATGAGGTAATGGGTCCGGGTATCATGGTATGTATCGCTCCGATTTTTGAAGCACTTGAATATGTTGTATTGAATCCTTCTTCATTTCATGACGCTTGCTTGGAAATTATGCTCTTTTCCTCGTTCATACCTGGAATGGTGACATGGTGCCCTAGTAAGTTGATTTCCCTTTAGGATGGGTTTCCACTGGGTGGGTCTGTGAAAAGTCATTGTCCTTTCCCTCCATACTTACCACTTTCCATCTTTATTCCTCTCATCTCCCCTACCCTTGTTTGGGCATTGGGATTGGCCACACTAGGAAGGGTTTTACCTTACCTCGTGGGAAGAAGGGGCTAAAGGCCTAGAGGGTAAAAGTAGCTAGAAAGAAATAAAATCCAATGTTGAAACCTTTGAGATGCTTCGCCCAGGGATCCTCGAGAAAGAAGAGAAAATCTTCTCAGTAAGAAAAGGGGACCCACAAGATACATACACACTCAAGGTACTAGTTGATGGATAAGAGGTCTCATCACGAGCCGGCCTATTATGACCATGGGCATGTAGCGGTGTGACACTACCACCTTTTGGTCACCAAACTAGGGTAGTGGCTCTTGGTGGCATAACCAAGAGAAAGGGGGTCTCATCACGAGCCAACCTTCTCATCTCTATGAAATGTTTGTGGATAACACTGTCACCTTTGGTCATCAAGCCAGGACAGTGGCCCTCAATTACTCCCTTGAAACAAAAATGAAAAATATCAAAAGAAATAAAGCTAAGAATAAAAGGCAATGAACAGGCTAGGAAACAATTGCATTTATGACAAGGTGCAACTCGCCCTCTACAAAGGCACCCACAGGTAAGACTTTACATTTCCCTGTTATTACATGCACACCATGCCCAACACTTACCCCATGTCACCTCATACATTTGCATGAATTGGACTAGATCCCACTTGGGAAACACCCCAAACTTAAGAGAGGTTAGCCCAATAGGATGCCTTGAGACCTTCTCCAAACCTAAATTGTCAAATTGCATAACGTCTTTGAGAACTTGTTTGGGTTAAGGGGGGTTTGATGCACATGTTTGGGTAATTTAATTATTGGATGTGGTTTACATGTTATGATCCCTATGACTTATGAACCCCCAAAGGGCATACTTGTTGTTGCTGCAGGACCTTGCCCGGTGGACCTTGTTGTTGTACTTGTTGTTGCTCGGACCTTCATGGGGGCTTAAATCCCACAGATGGATGCTCCAACTCCATCCAGGGGTAAGAAGAGATTGAAGATTTGCACCGGGAAGAAAGAAGGACGTTGCCTTTGGAGGCACCTCGACAGACCTAGACCTAGGGGGATCTTGCTCTTCCGCATGGACATTGACCCTTGAGGGCCCTGGACGTCACCATCATGACCCTGGACATCATCCAGAGCTAGGTTTTTTGTTTTGGAGGCATTTATGAGCATAGTGTCATGTGTGAGATTCATCCGGGGCCTCTGGAGGCCAAGCGCCCTAGATTTTAGGCTCAATGTTCCACCTTAGGGCCTCAACATCACCCTAGAAGGGCATGTTGTCACCCTTGGAGGTGTCTTTAGATGCTAATCAATTTTATTTATGTCAAAATTGATTTTTATTGTAAATTGGCCAGGTTGGCCTTACTCTTGACCTAAAATTAATTAAAGGTCAAAGTTTTGTATAAATAAGCATAAAGTACATTCATTTTACACATCACAACTTCTCACACAAGAGAAGATGTCATTTTACACATCACAACTTCTCACACAAGAGAAGATGTCTGAAGTTGGCTCCCTAGTAAGGGATATTGGCTGAAATTGTGAGGCACACTCTTGTATAAGGCTAATTTTTGCAAGTTGGATCAATCTTGGAAGCTTTTATGGTGATCTTGCATGGTATTATCATGATTATTCTTGGTACAAGTAAAATCTGCATGTTTTGTCATATATTGAATGGTTTGTGTATGGTTTTATTTACTCATACAAGATTATGAAATTGCATGGTATACTTAATGCTTGAATTAAGGAACTTAAATTGCTACTTTCGTACTTTCTATTTTCCAAGATTTTCATTGAATTGATCTAGTGAATAGTGAAACCCTAGAGCCTTAAATTGCTAGCACTCTCAGGATTTTAACCTAGTTATCTTTGCTCAAGTTTTATCCCATAAAAATCCTAAGGAGAGCAAGGTGTTAAGGCCTAGAATTGCCTACACCCTAGCATCTTGTCTCTTGAGGTCAATGCATAGGGGGACTTAAGTTGCTACTTCTCCTATGCATTTTCCCTCTTAGACTTTTGTGTATTATCAAAATTAATTTGCAGCCTTAGAAGAAGCCGTCCACTTGACTCCATAAGCACTAGAAGGCACTAGTTCTAGCCTCTCTCTTGTTGAAGGATTGGTTAAATACTCAAACACTCTTCTCCTAAGCTTTTACTAACTATCTCTAACCCTAGTTTAGCCTATATCACTAACTTATTTTCTGCTGTTATAAATGACTGCTACAGCCATGTAATTGCAGCAAATTTTCTGCATAATTGACTTTGAATGCTAGCTAAACACTTAAGAAGTTGCTTATTAAATTTGATTATCATTCTGCTTAGTAAATGCTATCTTTTTACTATTTGTTCAAGCAATTTTGAGGAGTATTTGTTGCAGCTGTTACATTTTATCAATTGTTGTTGTAAACTTATTAACTGCTGCAAATTTATATCAGCTAGCACTTATTGTCATTGTCCATTGTCTCCTGAGGTGTTATTATCATATTTGTACTTGGAATTATTGTATATGCATGCTATATTGTCTTGTTCCGGGAAGGTACATCAAGCACTTCATTAACCTCATCTTTGGGACACGGATTTAGTGACTTTGGTAACCAGTGAGGGGGGAATATATCTTGAACATAACCCTAATTTTCCATCCCTTTAGGTTATTGGGGACTCCTCCCCTGGGGTAGACCTTGCCTATCCATAGAAAGTGGGGATTTCCTATTAAGGTGACAGTGATAGGATATCCTGTTTGTTACGCCAATCTCCCTTACTTTCCTTGGTCTTTGGGCAAGTACAGATTGTGCGATAATAGGCCCCAATGGCCCTTGATTGTCATTCATTAGACGCCTTTAGTGAAAGGTTTTGGACCACATTAGTGTTAGTCGGTGCCCACTAACACTAATGTGGTCCACAACCTTTCACTAAGGTTGGCTAATGAATGAAATCAAGGGCCATAAGTCAAGATTAGCCAACATATCTCCAAAAGGTAATCAGGTGGAAACAATTAACAAAAACAATATTTAAGTTTTGGTAGAATTTGCTAAGCTTACCTTTGAAAGTTTTTTGGCTAGAATCCATGGTGAAGGATGCCTAACAATCTCTTGTATCAAGTTGTAGAGATGACCATGAGAGCATAGGGAGACATGCATGAGAGCACTGTATGATGCCTGTTATCCTCGATTTTTAGGGATAACTAGGAGATCATGTCTCGAGGCCCACAGGTCCTAGACATGGAGTATCAAGAGCAGGATTGACCTGAGCATAGCCCTGGAGGGTCCATCCTTTTCTTCTTCCATCATCTTTGTCTTGTCAGCAGCAACATCCATCACCATTGGCTTGGTCTTGTATCGAAAGAGGTTCTTGCTCCATGAGGTAATTGGTCCAGGTATCATGGTATGTGTCACCTTTGATCATTAAAACCTTTAAATATATGCATCTGATTCCTTTTATCTCTAACAATTGCTTGGATCTTACATTATCCCACTTGACCATGCTTGGGGAAATTAACAGGGTGCCCTAGCAAGCGTGTGCCCATAGGTCTTGGTTTGCCACTGGGGGGGTTTCTGAAAAGCCATCGTCCGCTCCCATCATAACACCACTATTTCATCTTATCTCCTGCTCATTTATCCCATTCCCCTTGTCTGGGCATTGGGTTGACCTATTTGTAAGATTGCACCTTATCTCGTGGGAAGAAGGGGTTAAAGGCCCAGAAGGTAAAAAAAGTTGGTAAAAGACAAAAGCCTAGAAATAAAACCTCGAGATGCTTCTCCTAGGGATCCCCAAGAAGGTAATAAAAAGCCTCTTAGCAAGAGACAAGAGGGACCCGGAAAATAACAAACAAGACCTAGTCAGAGGATAGGGGGTCTCATCACGAGCCAACCTATTAGGTTCATGGGTACCTAACAGTATGACATTGCCACCATCTGGTTACCACGCCAGGGCAGTGACCTTTGGTTGCATGGCCAAGGGAAAGGGGGCCTCATCACGAGCCAACCTTCTCATCTCTGTGAAAGTACTTGTGGGTAACACTGTCAACTCTGGTCACCATGCCAAGGTAGTGTCCTCTGGTTAGCCCTTGAATAAAAAGAAAAAAAAGAAGAAGAAAAAGAAAATAAAAGAATAAAGCAAGAAAAGAATAAAGGCAAGAACGGGCTTGGAAAAAATGCATCCATGACAGGTATAGCTCGCCTTCTACAAAGGCACCCATAGATAACATTATGCATCCTTGGCCCTCACTGCACCCACATGTCTGGACATCCCCTAGCCACATCACCTCACTTACATGGCTTGGATGAAATCTTCCTGGGAACTTTCCTTTTCTTGTGGACACCCCCTAGCCATCACCTCACTTACATGGCTTGGATGAAATCTTCCCTGAACTTTCCTTTTTCTTGTGGACACTAGCCCAATAGGATCGCCTTTATCTTTTCTCCAATCTTGTATTGCGTGTTTGGTAATGTCTTTGAGCTATTGACCGATGTGTATTAAGGTTTTTATGCATATGTTTAATATTATTGATGATGATTAACATTGCTATGATCCCTGCGGGATCGATGAGCCCATGGAGGGCTTAGGCTTTGATGTGCAGGACCATGTTTCCAACTTGAAAGGGTACCATTTTGGATCGGTACACATGGGAGATGATCATTTCGGACCTACATGGGGCTGAAAAGCCCACCAAATGGATGCCGAGACCCCACTGTGGGGGTAGAGACAGGATGGAGATGGATCAAGGTTGCACCGTGAGGAAGAGACGCTCCATCGTGAGGCACCGGAAGGACTAGACCCGGGGAATGACCTTCGCTGGAACACCAAACTCTTGGGAAGGCTTTGGGACACTATCTCACCCATGACGCCATCCAGCCTTCATGGATGCTTTGAGGCAGTTGGGCACATGTGGCATGTTGAGAGGCCCTCGGGGGCTAACTTTTTCTCCTTGCGTCTCATTTTCTAGAAGGCTAGCCCTTGAAGGGGGATTTTACCTCTTTGAATCTCACTAGGGTTTTAATTTGACAATTTAATGTAAAACAATATTATTTTTATTCCTTGTCGTACCTTTTTATGACCTGAAAAGTAAAATTAGGTCATTGATACACTATATATTGAGGGTTTTGACTCTCATTTTATCATCTTTCACTCACCACTTGGTGAGGTCTGAAATTTGCGCCCCATTTGGGTTATTGGCTGATTTGAGGAAGCCACACTTGTTGAAGGAAGAGATTTTTGGCATTCTATGGTGTTTTTCTTGAAGGAAGGTGTTACAATTAGGGTTTGCATGATTATTTTCTTGATGATTTGTAAGTATTTTTCTGCAAAACTTCTTGATTGAATGGTTGTAGTTTACTTTCTTGCATCTATTTATAAATATTGTTGAATCAAAACCCTAGGGGACAAACACACAAGTAGGTCGTTGTCTCATGTCCCTTGATAGAAAAACTTTTAGCCATTGAAGAAGAAGAATAGAGCCTAGCCATAGCTACACTCCTTTTTCTTCTTCCCTTAAGCTAGCCATACCTTTTGACTTCAAGAGGAAGAGGACGTCCCAGGCCTAGGTTATCTACACCTAGGACCGTTTTCTTTTAGGGTTTGATGAAAGAGCCTTGTCTTAGCAACACTCTCCTTCTTTAAACCCTCTTGTCTTGACTTTGCTTTTCATTTGAGCTAGTTGTTTGCCGGGAAGGAGGAGAGAGCACGAGGCCTTGCTTTAGCAACACCGGAGTGAGCCTCTCTCCCCTAGGGTTATGATTTTGGAACCCTGCTTTAGCAGCACTTCAAAACTTATCCCTCTAGTCCTTCAAAATCTTATCTCCTTCAACTTTTGCGTTCTTCACTTATGACTCCATTAACCCTAAGGCACTGATCTAAGACCTCCAGCGTTGAAGTAGAATTGGATCCAAACACTCCCAAACCTCTTGAAATTGAAACCCTAACTACACTAACCCTAGCCTAGACTAACTTACTAACCCTAAGTTGCTGACATAATCATTGAATATTTCATCTTTGTTGCAGCAACGTTTTGACTTTTGAGTAATTGAATGGTAGTTGAAGGCATTAATTGAGTTAAGAAGTTATTTGTTACATTGAATGCTGTATCATTCAAGTATTTATTGATGAAGTGATATTAATGCCATTGCTATTTTGTAAACATTGACTTCATCAACATTTACTTTCAAATTGCTCATATTGAATATTAGATAGTCACTGATTTATATGAAGTACTAACCAAGATTGCACGTATCAGTTTCCTTGTTGTATTGTCTCAATCAAGTGCTTTTCTTTTCTTTGGTTATACTCTATCATTTTTTGTTTAGGCGGGACTATCTGATCGGCAGTAATCTGTGAAGGGGAACTTTGTCTTTGTGCTGTTAGCCTTTGCCCTTTCAAAACCCCAGGTTACCAGGGACGTCTCCCCTGGGCCTAGCCTCCCTAAATAGAAAGAACCTCCCCATTGTGGTGACATTGGGTGGGGAAGGTTCCTGTTTCGCCAGTTTGACCTACTGTTCTTTAGCCTTTCTTGTATCTACAAACTGCGCGATAACAATGCCCATGAGCAAACAAAAGGCAACACAATGTCAAGGGGAATACGAATGAGAAGTGTTACCCCTCATATTACAGGAGTGATAAACTTGTGATTTTCATGAGATGACAGGGGTGACATGTTGCGATTGATGATGGAACTTCATTTTTGTTTGGAGCTAGTATATTTTGGTGTGGCATGTTGATGACTATGCTGTTGCATGGGATATTACTTGTTGCTTTAGTGGCTGATACTTGGTTCTCTCTTTATGGTTACACTTGATGGATAGTTGTGCTATGATATATCACTAGTGGATGGGCCATGTATTGCCACTGTTCACATTGAATACCTCTTCTAGATGGATCAGATTATTGATGATATGCTTGGCCCTACCTCACATATTCTATCTTGGTATTATGATGATACACTTGCCGGAAATCAACACATTTATGACAGCCTTTCACCAATCTTATTTCTGGGTAGCCGAGAGCCTGATTCAAACTCTGCCAAGTAGTGGTTCTGATTCCAGCATATAGGAGATTTGGGTAGCTACAGGGAGTTGTAAATGATATTTCTAGAGCCTGTTTGATATCTTGTTGAGGAGCTACTTGCTAACACAAGACCCATCATGGAACACCCAGATGATGAAGATGATTATAGGAAATGTAGAGCATGAATCAGGTATTAGACAACATTCCACCCTAATTATACATCACAGGCATTCAGCTGTCATAATCACTGGGCATCAATATGTCTGTCATACAGATTTTTATAAAAGAAGACTTGATCCAAAGAAGTGATGACAGTCCAAGTAGTTATGCTATCCTTGATTTGGGACTGGTTCTGTGTACTATCAAGACTGGAATCTATCTCTAGAAATATAAAATATGTGTGGATAAATCGATGCTAAAGACCTGGAAAATCAATGCTTACTTACAAACCGCATGATCTGGGTGAGAATGAAGGTGCCAGCACGATGAAGGTAAAATCATATAATCCAGATAGTCATCCTGTTTATTCCCAAAACAACAAATTTATATCAGACTTCTTTTATACAAAGGTTCTGGTCATAAAACTTGTGAAGCTGGGATTTAATCAAGACAAACTGAAATGGTTATGAATAGAGTAGCTTTTGCAGAAATTGTACACTTCCAGATGAATACTAAGGTGATACACAGTACTAGGATATTTTCTGCAATGATTATGAATGAAAAGGGAGAGGTTCCTTTCATGGGATCAATGTCAGGTGCTGCGTGCAAGCAAACAGGGTTAGGAGAGGATTAACAGCAGAATTAATTTGTTCTTCATCTTTGAGGAATTTCTGTCCTTTGTATGTTGATATCGGCTGCTGGGTAAGTTGCAATGCTATTCTTGTAGGCCCATGCATATTTCCTTTTCTTTTAATCTAAAGAGAGTGTGCTTTAAGCCAGCATGTTCTACCTTGCTTTATGTTGGTTCAATGCCCTATTCGACCTCAATCTGGGCAATTTGATGAAGGATATATTCAGCTGTTTTGAAGTGTAAATCTTAACCTCATTCAGGGAGCTGTCATGATGGATGATTTCAGGCTTTTCGGCACATTTCTTTAATAGGGAATGGAACCCTTATTTTTTCTGTTATTTTCAGATTGCTTTTCCAGGATTAACTTGTGATAGTTTGGGTAGAACTTTTCTATTTTGGAAGAGGTTGTTACATGGTCAAGGAGGCACCCTTTTCTCTAGATCTATTTTAGGAGAGTTGCTGCTAATTAATTCCATTATTCTACTATTTGTTTTACTTGTCTATTGGAGTTAGTTACTTGAGAGCTTCATTATATTGTTTTCCTAGAATATTTTGTTGTAACCTCTTGGAGGAAATTTTGGATATCAACAAAATATTTTCTACTTTTATTGAGAAGTTTGTTGAGGAGCTTGGGGTAGGATTATTTTATTATCATTTCTTGGAGGATTAATGGATCTAGGATTAAGGTGATAGGATTCCCTCCTATTTTCGAATTCCTTTTGTGTTCTTTACCTTCAAGATGAAAACATTGTGCATGTGATCGAATTAAATCAATGCATCCATAGATAATGTTTGGTAGGGGTCATCCTAAGTGTTGCCTTGAATATTGGATCTTATATAGACCCTCTCCCCCATCAAACTTGTGGATCTAGCAAATAAATTGGGGCTGTTGTTGTGCATGCCACCTTGTCTACCTTCGCCCCCCAAACATTTATTTGAACAGACCTCTAAAGATATATGCATGATCCCATAGCCCAAGCAAATAAAGGCATTTTCATCCACTACCCCAAAAAACCAAAAATATCCATAAAACAATTTTCCTTTTTGTTTTATGTTTTCTAATCTCTCTTTTGCTCCCCTTCATACTACGAGCATTGATCTTAGATAACCATAGGGAAGCCCCTCTAGGCTAGATCTCCACCTAGTCTAAAGTGGGAAAGGAAAGGCTACTGAGCTAATAATGGGTTGTTTGCCTAAGTTACCCTTGGGGTCTCACACTTGTGATTTGATATTTTGCACCAACTGAGAACTTGGGAGGTAACAACAAACAATGACTAAAAAAAAGCCCTAATTATCTGAAATTCATTTAAATTTATTTCATACATCGACGAGAATCTTAGCAGATGAAATGTGGTAGCACAGGGAAGATATCTTTGACATCATAGGAAGTTCAATTTGTCTAACAACAACACTTGAAGAACTTTGTTGAGTTGTGTTTGACCATTGGATGTAGGACGTTGTTGAAAGTTGTTTGATGTTTTTTGTGCAGGAAATAGAAATTGTCCAAGTCAATTACGTGTTGCAGAGTTTTTGTAGTAGAGGAATAAAAATTGTGGTTCTAGGGTGTGACCATCTTTAAGCAAGTCGCAAAATGATGTGAAAATCATGGGGGGGTTGCAAGAGCTTAGCATATGAAGTTCAACAACGTGGTAATTGGTAAAAATTCTCTCGATGAGGAACTTAGTGCAGGGAATGTGTGTACAATATATGAAAACTGGATTGCAGAAACCAAAGGTGATCAATGCTGTCTTAGTAGGAGGTCAACTTCATTGAACAAAACCCTCTTTTTGGTTCAGTGTTGAATGAAGCCATTGTGGAAATTTCATGAGAAGTGTGCATAAGGAAAACTGATAAATTTCACTTCAAAACTTCCGTTACCTTGGATCCATTTCCTATGAATCTCCAGCCTTATGGCTGAATTTGAAATATAAATTAGTGCAACATATATTTCAACTTTCAGCTTTATGGATGAATCTTAAATATAAATTACAACAACAAATATTTCACTTCTATTAACCAAAATACATAGAAATTCCAAGAAAATAATCACTGAAACAATGTACTTCAGCCAGAGAAGATTCACAACCCTAAGGGCACAACTGCAACATATAACACATCTGAAAATTACATATGAACAACAGATTTGTTACAGTGACAAATATTCCCTTTAGCTTTTGTTTAGTTGTCAAATTATTCAACAAAATCTGCTCACTGTTATGTTAAATTAACATAACATAACTAGCAAGAGAAGCTAGTCAATCACCATGAGAACATAAGATGAAAATAAGATCAACAAGTACACAAAGATAGGACAATAAGGGTTATGATTGGGTGTTTATAGGGGTTATTGATTTTAGGGGTTGGGGATTATAAATATCAGGAGTTATTGGTTAAAATTTTTAAGGTTTATAAGTGTTATCGGGGTTAGAGCTCATAAGTGTTATGGATTAGAGGTTATTAAAGTTATAGGGATTATAGGTTACAGGGGTTAAGGGTTACAAGTGTTAAGGATTATAGGGGTTAAAGATTATGTAGAATAGAAGTGAGGGATTATGGATTATAAGGGTTATGATTTAAAGGAATAAGAGGTTATAAGTGTTATTGGGGTTAGAGGTCATAAGTGTTATGGATTAGAGGTTATTAAAGTTATAGGGATTATAGGTTACAGGGGTTAAGGGTTACAATTGTTAAGGATTTTAGGGGTTAAAGATTATGTAGAATAGAAGTGAGGGATTATGGATTATAAGGGTTATGATTTAAAGGAATAAGAGGTTATAGGGTTGGGAGTTGGTGGTTATAGGTGTTAATGGTTATAATGAGTAGGGATTAATTGTTATAAGGATTAAGTATTATAGGGTTTATGGGTTAGGGTTATAAGGATTAGAGATTAGAGGTTATATATGTTATATTGATTAGGGATTATAAGAGTTGCATGCTTTGTGCATTAGGGGTTGTAAGGGTTACGAGTTAGAAATTGAGAGTAGGGGCTAAAGATTTATAGGGGTTATAAATGTTAATGGTTTCAAGGGAGATATGAGTCAATAGTGATTGGTAACATTATAGTTATTATATGGGTTAGGGATGAGGGAAGAGGAGTCATAGGGGTTATAAGAGATAAGGGTTATAGAGGTCAGGAGTTCATGGTTTTACAGGATAGAGGTTTGTTATCATGGAACTTTCATCTACTTGTGACACTTATGTGATTTTTACTGACTACATCACAAATCACTCCAAATATTGACTATGCAGCTCAACATGTAGGAGGGAAGGTCTGTTGTATAAGAAAAAATCAAATTCCAATGATCAATTTGACCAATGAAGGATTGCACCATTACCTTCTTTGAAAATCATACAATTTCACACTTAGTCCTTCAAAATTTGCATATTCCATGTTGCAACGTGAATTTTACAAATTCTATGGCATATTTATGAGACAAACGCTTCATGATGGTTGGTTAGATGTCACCTATTCTAGTCAAGCTAACTCATTAAATTGGAAAGTAATTGGAAATTTGTGGTACAATTGCATTCATATGGTAAGTGGTTCTCCATTTCATCTCTAGTAATATTTATAAATAGAAGCCTCTATCATCCATTTTCACAAGATCAAGTTTTCTAGTGTTATTCTACAAAGTTTCTTCAAGGATTAGAATGTCCACTTACTCCAATACTTTACTTGAGCACTCATAGTGTTATGTTGCCAAATTTTCACCTCCATATGACTATTTTATGGGGGGGATGCTATCAAAATTGTTGTTGAGAGAGAGAGGGAGGAAAGAACCCCCCAAAGAGATAGTATTGAAGGTCATCTTCAATACTCCTCAAGGTGAAATTGTAATTTTTTTCATAGTATTGTTTATTGGTGATAACAAAAAGATCTATTTTACTCACCCCCCTCTCCCAATTAGATTGTTGTTGTTCTAAGTGCATTTTCAATGGATTTTTGAGATAGCTATTTGGAAATCTCATTGTTTGCATGAAATCGTATAATTTATTTGTTTGTTGTCTTAGGTGTAGGAACATTGAGAGGTTAAAGGTTAAAACTCCACTGAAATCCGCCTTCTCTTGCTCAACTTCTACAAGGAGCACCACAAGGTTTTCTTCATTTTTCTTCTTTGAGTTTTTCTTTATTTTTACTTGTTTACTTGCTTGGAAATAGAGAAAATTAAATCATTTAAGTGTTTTTTTTTTTTTTCTATCTTCATCAATGACCCAATCTACTAAAGAGGTCTAATTTGGACTCATGGACAAATAAACATTCCATCAAAATAGATAGATGCTACTAGAAAGCACATGATCCTATTGGAGGTAGCCTTAGTGATGACTGTTGCTGCCTTATACACACCTGGGAGATGTGGAAAAAATCTTCAATCCACTCGATGTGTCCTTGGGGGAAAGTGAGAGTTAAGGTGCTGTCACCTAATCCTCAACTCCTCCGTCCAGGCCAAATCCTAGCGAAGCCAAGGGGGGTAGTCCCTAACAAAAATACTAAGGCTTGATCTAAGCTAAGTACAAAATATAAATCTAGGAGTTTATTACTTTTCAACAATCAATCATAGATTGAAATACACATAAACCAATTATTCATCCACGATATAGCATCAAGCATATACTTTCATAAAAGGATACTGAGATATAATTGTTAGATGCAAGTAATAGTAAAATAGCTTCAAATAAATATCCACTAATGTAAAGTGAAGCTTGTGGATTTGCTAAGTGTAAAATGAGACCAGTGCCTTAAAGTGAATCATGGGCAATGTAGTTCGTGTGTTTTATTAGGATAAATTGATGTTGAGTTAATGAAATGGTTTGGGCCTCCTTGGAGGTTAGCTCTTTGTTTGGAAACTTGCAGAGAGTTTACCGAAATCCAATGGTCTCACCAGTAAACTCACTCAAAGTGTTGGATGTCCAAAACGGGTGGGAAGCCAGGTCCCGAGAGGGCCCTCCTTACTTCATAGGTCACTTTAAGGCATTTTCCCGCACATTAAGCTAACTACTTTAGAGATTGTCCTAATTAATCTATCAACCACTGACCAACACAACGTGTATGAAACTTTCTTCTAGCAGATCGAGACTAGCTCACAATTGGAAGGGTCAGGAACCGCACTGAGAGCTGAGGGGAATTTGTTTATTTTAAACAAGGAAATAAATAACTGAAATTGAAATGTGAGACTAATTACTAATCCACACTGACCAGGCCTCTTTCGAGGAGCTGAGGGGATGGTTTATTTGCCAACTTGAAATTGCAAGAAATAAAGCTAATCTAGCAATTAGTGTTCTACTTTGCAAAAGGAAATCTAATCTAAGTGTTGTGCTTAAGATAGATTGATTGATTCCTTTAGTTTGTATGAGAAAAGAAAATGCAAGAAATCACAAGAAATAACACACGACCACACCACCAACCCCCCTAAAGGAGGAGACGAAACTGGGCACTATGAGGCCTGCTTTTATTATATCCTATTACAACTGAGAAACTAAGTTCTTTTTTTCTCTTTTAGGACTTTTGGATCCTTGAAAAATGGATCAAATTTGAAGAAGTGATTACAAAGGGTTGTTTGAAGGTCTTGATCTTCAAGGGTTCCAACTTAGGCTAGATTTTCTTCACTTTAGCTTCGATTTTGCCAGAGTTTTCCCTTGTTTTATGATGGGCCTGCTAAAAACCGGCAAAGAGAAAGATTATATAATGATGGCAAACTATTAAGGCAACTAACATGAAAAGGTAAATACTTAGCCAAAAAAATTTCTGAAACTTTTCTTATGAAAAATGCAACTTTTAAGGATTTTTTAGAAGCTTTAAATGAGACTAAGCTAGGCTGTTTAAGAGTTTTCTGTCTGCTGTCCTAAAACAACAAGCTAAACTCCTAAGTAGCTAGATCTACAAATGCAAACTTAGAGCAACTTTCTACCTTGAGATTTTTTGAATAAATTTATAGAAAATTGCAACAAAACTACTTAGATCTACCCTTTTGAATAAGAAAGAATTTAGACTAGATCTAAGACTTATGCATGCAACACTAGATAATAAGATTAAACTTTGAAATCAACTCTAGATGACATGCAAGAAAGTAACCAAATGATTTTTTTCTTTTTAGGAATTAAAGAGAGAGGAGGAGAAAGCAAGCTTGTGCTTGGAATGTCTTTGGGCTATGGGGTCCTTTGGTGAAATGTGGAGGGATCTACTTCAAATGTCTTGAAAGAATAGAAGCATCAACCTATATCCTCCTAATCTCCAAGTAGAGCATCAATCACTTCAAATCCTTGCAAAATAGAGGGTTAGAAAAAAGAGGTGTCACCTACAAGAGAGACTTCAATACAAAGTTAGTTAAGCAAAACGAAAGATGCATTGAAAATCTCGCTAATATATAAACAAAAGGATTACTAATCAAGCAAGTTTAATATTTCTATCCAAGTAAGCAATAATACTTTTACAAGGCCAATTTAAACCACTATATAATAGCAAAAATAATGAAACAACATCACCTCATGGTTACAAGCATCCACACAATTGGCCAATCCACCAATTTGACCTCCAAAGTCTTCTTTTATTCCAATATGAGAAAGAGTGTTACAAATAGCAATATTACAACAAGCAATTCTTTCCAAGCTCAAAACTAACTCAGCAATGGGAGAATGCTTCCTTATATAAGAGATAAAACGAGTTTATCATGGAGGAGGGCGCACCACTTGGTGAGGAGGGGCGCACCACTTGGAGGGGAAACACACGCCAAGTGTAGGGAGTGTGGCTGCCACATCTCCCACACATCTCACAACTTGCCACATAACATATTTTGAAGAGATATGGGGTGCCACCTCTCAAGAGGTTGGCTACCCCTCATGGGAATGCACCACCTCTCAAGAGGTGCACACCCCTTTATTGGCACATGCTCAAACAAATATATCACATGCCCACTTTATTCCATTAACCAATGAAAATCACCCTCTTGCTGCCACATAGCCTTTTGAGGATTTATTTGTCTCCAACATGTCCCCACATGTTTCCTTGATTTTTGCTTTTTGCTGATTTTCTTGATTTTATTTTGACTTTTTTGGGTTTTTTGAGCAAAAATGATTTTTAAGTGATTAAAATCACTATTTTTGCTCAACTAAGTGGATACTTAGGTAATATGGGTGCTCTAGGTGCAAAAATGAGAACCCCCATGGCATATTAAGTTCCCTAGTACCACTTATTTTACACTTATTTATTTTTTAATTAAAAACTGCCGAATTCTGGCAAATTTTTAATTAACTGAAAAAATAAAAAAAATCCTAAGGGGGACTTAGTACATTTCCATAAGACTCCAGGAGAATGCTTAGCATGGTAATATACATTAGACACTAGGATTAGATCCATGCTCAAGCCTAACCATAGGCATATACTCCAGCTCTGGAGGGATTGAGTGAAAAAACTCATAAATTATAAATTGCCTGAAAACGACAAAATATAATTAATAAGTAAAAAAAAACACTCCAGAGTATAACTCATGCTTAGGACTTAAGGTGTTTGAACTCTGAATTTTGAACAATAATGTTCAAACTTTGGCGGCTCGCTGGAAGTCCATCCTAGTGCAACTTTGATGGATAACATTGGCTCCATATGGGTACATGTGCTTGATCTTTTATTCTTTGAAGGAAAACATACGAGAATCCAGAATCACATGACCTGCATTCACCAACATTTTGTCAATAACATGTCCATATATGAAATCCAAAATTAAACATAAGTTGCAGAAATAATATACATGTATATATATACAAATTTTGAAAAATAAAGTATGTACAAAATTTACAAAACTATATACAAAAAATAAACTATGTACAGGAAATAATAAATTTAAAGTACAGAGGATAGGGTTTAGAGAATATGATACAACAGATGCCCCATGGACATCAGATGACTTCGTTGAAGAAGAGCATGAGAAGTTGACCATTTACTGGTAGTGGCAACTTCTCACCATCCAATCTGCTCAGGACAAAAGAGTTCTTTCTAGCTACATCCTGGATAATATAAGGCCCTGCCCATAAACTGTCAAATTTGTCGTGGCTTCCTGGTTTCTTTTTCCGTTTGTCCCATAGGAGGACTGTATCACCTGCTTGGAAATCCCTTTGTCTTGAGGACTTATCAAAGGTCTTCTTTATCTTTTCTTGATTTTTTATGCTTTGATCAAGGGCTTTCCTTCTGTAATGATCCCAAGCCAATTTTTTGCTTGGAATCACTAACTAATCACTGATTTGATTATTATTTGTTGTGTATGCAGGTTGGCCATGAACATTTCGGCCTTAGGATTTATTTAGTTATTCAGCCACAGATTTATACAAGCATTATCGTCATCATATGAATATCATCAACACTACACAAGATAGGCACCACAAGCAAATAACTGAACTTTATTATAAGAAAGCAAGCACCTAATACAATAGAGAAGCAGATCTGGAATAGATGGCTTCAAGACAATAATAAAGTTGCATACAAAATGCTCCTGGAGATACAAATCAAGCCTCCCAAAGGCTGCAATAGAAGATGAACTCTCAACTACAAAACCAGGGTTTAAGCCTAACCCTCAAGCAACTGGTACGACCCTACTGACTGCTGGTACGACCTACTGAAGATAAAGACCCCCAAGGGTTCGGCCCTCTTGAAGATGAAGACTTGCAAATGCTACCAACTCCTCCCCAAGGATAGATCAAGACAATGGAAGCCTCCTCTTGAAGTATGGGGCTCAAACACTGAAGCTTCCTCCTCAAATTGCAGAAACCCTAGGATGGTATGACCCTCCTGAAACCCTGAATATGGCCAATAGTACGACCTAGCTGAATATGGTCTCTGAATGCTCTGACACTCCCTCAGATGATAGATCGGGCAACCACAATCACTTGAGAGAAATCCCAAGATCAGATCTAGCCTATAGCCTTCTAGATCTGAATAACACTAAATCACCAAATCGTCCCCTTCCTCTTGAAATCGTTCCAATATGCAAATAGATGATAGGGACGTGATGAATCCTCCAAGAAGCCCTCAAACTGATGAGTAAGGGCTTGAAAGCAAAACCCTAATGATGGAAATCTCCAAGGCTCCTACCTTTAGCTGGATCGAACTCTTCTTCAACATATGGTGTGCCCCTGCAAGAAAACCCTAGTTGGTACGACCCTGCTAGTCCTCCTGAATAAATGATAGCTGTAGAATGGTGTGGGTGGATTATTTCATCCCTGAGACCAAGCTTGGAGCTAGGTGAGTGGAATATTTCACCACTGAGCTGCTCACTAGGGTTTGTAATATCAAAACCCTCAAAACTGTATGCTCAAGAGCATCAACAAGAAGATACTAAAAACCAGAATGAATGAGAGGTGCACCCTAGCCTTCTCTTTATACTTTTCTTCTATTTCCCTATTGAGTTAAGTTAACCCCCAGGGTTAACTCTTAACTCAACCTCCAACGCTTCTATTTCTTCATTGAGTTATCCTTTAACTCATTTTAACCTTTTTATTAAGTCAACTTAAGAATATAACCTTAGTTTGGTTGAAGTTTCTCCTTAGTGTGAGACTATGGCCTAGTGGGGATGCCTAGGCCACTAAGTCTCCTCAAACCTCTTCATCAAAAGGTGGGGGACATTACAGTCTCCCCTTCTAGAAATTACTTGCCCTCAAGCAATTCCAAACCTGTTTCCCATACCACTTGTTCATTCTCCCACGTGGCATCCTCAATGGGAAGATCTTTCCATCTGATTAGGTAATCTTTGATGCTTCTTTTTCTGAGCCTCTTCTCAAATACCTCTAGTATCTCCTCCGAAATCAAAACTAGTTGCACCTCTTCGTCCATGGGAGGTAGTACCTCAATAGGTGTGATGTGTTGGTTGATGGCCCTCTTCAGGTAGGACACATGGAAGACATTGTGTATCCTACTGCCCTGTGGAAGCTCCAGCTCGTAAGCTACGACCCCTATTTTCTTGTTGATCCTGTAGGGCCCAAAGAAATGTGGTTGTAGCTTCTCTTCTCTGCTTCTTTTTATAGAAGCTTGCTTATATGGTTGGAGCCTTAGATAGACTAAGTCACCCACCTCAAAAGTACGATCAACCCTGTGCTTGTCTGCTTGGACCTTCTGCTGGTTCTGTGCTCTCTCTAGATGATCCTTTAACTTTCTGAGGATGTCTTGGTTCTACTGTACCCAATCCTACACCATTGGTACCTTGCTGTCACCAAAAGCAATCTCTACAAAATATAGTGGGTCATAGCTGTATAAGGCCCTAAATGGAGTCATGCCTATGGATACGTGTTGGGTGGTGTTGTAGTAGTACTCTCCCAAGTGTAACCATCTGGCCCATGCTTTCTTCTGCCCTGCTACATAATTCCTGAGGTAGCCCTCTACCCACTTGTTGACTATCTCGGTCTGTCCATCTGTCTACGGGTGATAGCTGGTACTAGGTGTCAAGGTCGTACCAACCAATCTGAACAACTCCTGCCAAAATGTATTGATGAACCTGTTGTCCCTGTCACTAACAATGGTCTTGGGTAGGCCGTGCAACCTGAAAATCTCCCTGAAGAACAATTCATCCACTTGTGCTACATTGAAGTCTGTGGCTATGGAGAAGAAGTGTGCAAACTTCGTCAACATGTCCACCAATACAAAAATGCAGTCCTTCCCCTACGTCCTTGGAAAGCCGGTGATGAAATCCATGGATATGATTTCCCACTTGTGCTCTGGAATGGGTAAGGGTTGCAGTAGTCCTGCTGGATGAGTGTGCTCATCTTTGTTTTCCTGGCATGTAGTACACTCCTTGACATGATTTATTACATCCTCCTTGAGGCCCTTCCATGATAACCTCTCTCTCACCTGCCTATACATCTTACTAATCCCTTGATGCCCTGCCATTGGTGAGTCATGACATGCCTGCAACACCTTGGCCTTGAAGGTCGATCTAGGGACCAAAAAGATTCAACCCTTGTAATAGATGAGGTCATTGATAATCCTGAAGTTATCATCCTGTACTTGTTCATCCAATAGCTGACAAGCGAACTGATCTTTTGCATACTCTATCACCAAGTGGTCCTTCCAGTCAACTGATACACCTGTCATGGCAAAAAATGGATGGCCTCCTGGACAATGCATCAGCCACCACGTTGTTCTTCCCTTTGACAAATTCAATGTCAAAGTCATAGGCCTGTATTCTGCTTACCCATTTCTGTTGCCTTTCATTTAAGTCCTTCTGCTCCAATAGGTATTTAAGACTGTTATGATCTGATTTGACCACAAACCGTGCACCTACCAAATATTTCCAGAATTTGGCTAGTGCGTGCATGATAGCCAACATTTATTTGTCATAAATGTTGTAGAGTAGCTCGAGACCCCTGAGTTTTCGGCTCTCATAGACAAGAGGGTGCCTATTTTGCATTAGTACGACCCCTATGCCTTCTCCTGAGGCATCACACTCCAAGGTGAAAGGTAGGGCGAAATATGGAAGAGCTAGTACTGGGCACGTGCTCATCACCTTTTTCATTTTATCCATCATAATTTGAGCTTCTTCACTCCATTTGAAGGCTCCCTTCTTCGTCAAATTGGTCAAAGGTGCACACAGTTGAGAAAACCCTTTGACAAATTTCCCGTAGTAAATGCACATGCCTAGAAATCCCCTCAACTCTGTGAGTGTCTTAGGGGTAGGCCACTCCATAATGGCTTTAATTTTTTCCTGATGCACCTGTACCCCCTTTGCTCCAATGATGTGTCCCAAGTAAAGAAATTTTTTCATTCCAAACTCACATTTGGACTCCTTAGCGTACAATGAATGTTCCTCCATTATAGATAGAATCTGGTCCACATGCCGAAGGTGTTCCTCCCACATCTTGCTGTAAATGAGAAAGTCATCAAAAAATACTAACAAGTGCTTCCTCAGTTGTTTGTTGAACACATGGTTCATGCAAGATTGGAACGTATCTGGGGCATTGGTTAACCCGAAGGGAATCACCAAGAACTCATAATGGTCGTAATGACACTTGAAAGTTGTTTTTGAAATGTCCTCCTCCCTCATATTGATCTGATGGTAGCCAGAACGAAGGTCAATCTTGGTGAAATAGACAGCTCTATGTAGTTTGTCTAGCAACTCATCAATCCTGGGTATAGGGTACCTATTTTTTATTGTCTTTTTATTCAAGGCCCAAAAGTCGATGCACATCCGCATCGTCCCATCTTTCTTCTTGACCAACACTACTGAGGAAGCAAAAGGGCTAGAGCTCAGCCTAATGTGTCCCATGTCCAGAAGTTCTTTGATGGCTTTCTCTATCTCGTCTTTATACTTCTTTGGATGCCTATATGGTGTGGAGATGACTGACTTAGCCCCTGCCTCCAGCTCAATGATGTGCTCAAACCCCCTGTCTGGTGGCACCCCTGAGGAATCGGCCCAAATACTTTGTGGTGCTTGTCAAGGATCTCTTGGATCTTTGGGATGTAGTGAGTCTTACCCTGCTCATCCACATGTGCCGAAATCCTACATTCAACTACATACACAATCTCCTCCCTCCTGAAGATGGCTTCCATCCTCTTGGTCATGACTTCCTTGGCAGAATTACCTATCATACCCTAGAGTACTACTCTTTGTCCACCCTCTTCTGTAAATGACATCTCCATGGTTTTGTAGTTGTTGGTGATAGGCCCCAATGTGCTAAGTCACTGAAATCCAAGGATGATGTTAGTGTCTGGAAGGTCCATCACATACACGTCATGTACTATCTCATGCCTTCCCAATGTAATCCTCATACCGGGAATGTACCTGTCACAAGGCATAGTGCTTCCACTTGCTACCTCCACCTTGAACCCTTCAAATCCTATCGTGGGTATATGCCTCCTCTTCAACAGTGTTGAATCAATGAAGTTGTGAGAGGCTCCCCCATCAATCAATACTGAGAAATTTTGCCCCTGGAAGACTCCTCTCATCCTGAAGGTGTTGAATTTGGGTACCCCGCTGATAGATGCCAAGGTGGCTTTCCCCTCGGCCATACTGTCATGTTCTGCGACCACCTCCTTTGTTGTCTCTGTGGTTTCAACCTCCATGTTTTGAAGTTGGCTGTAATCTTCCTCCTCCTCATTGTTTGAGGTCACTTCTATGTAGTGTACTTGTCCACGACCCATGCATTTGTGCGATGGGTTCCATGGTTCCTTGCATGTGAATCAGAGTTTCTTCCTTCTCAGTTCCCTCCTGGTGTTATCATCCATTCTTCCACGACCCGTGTCAAACCCCCTTGGGTCACGTCCCCCCTGGTTCATTGGAGATATCTGGTCTCTTCCTCTAGTGTTAAGAGGTGGCCTAGTACAAAATTTGGTTTGGAAGCTAGTCTTAGGTCCCTTGTCCTCCAGATATCATCCTGTAGGTTGGTAGGCTTAAAATCCTTTACCCAACCCTTCAAGGGTTCCATCAACCCCTTAGTGAAGAACATCATGAGCCTGGTTGGTGATATATCCTGCACCATGATTGCTAGCCTTTGAAATTCCTCAATGTATGCCTTGGCTGCCCCTGTTTGCTTGAGTTGTGTGAGCTCCTGGAAAGGTAGTTCAGGATCCCCCTGATCAAATCTATCAATGAGTCTTTGGGTGAATTTTGTGTAGGTTACTATTTGGTTGTGGCCTAGGGTGGTGAGTCCATGATACCACCAGTCATGAGCCTTTCCATCCAAATACATAGTGGAAAATTTTATGGCCTCCATCTCCCTTATGGGATTAAGCTGCAAATAAGTGTCCAGTTTTTGTACCCATGCTTGGGCTATCATCTTGGCTGTACCATCAAAGTATGGGATTTATATCTTCCTTGCTCTTCATTCAAACTCAAAACTGCTCCTGTGGTTCGTCCTGGGCTTGTTTCTGAACTTGAGTTTGCAATATTGATCTAGGGACATCTGCCTATGAATGATCATATCCAAGCCATAGTACTCCCTAGTACACTTGCCATCTGCTCAACAAAGTCATCCACCTGCTCCTGTTGTATCTGTTCATCTGTGAATGTGGGAAAGTACGGTCTAGGGTTCATCCTGCTCCCCATTTGTCCATGTGACGTACACCCTCCATGGATTCCTTTAGACCTAGGAGCCTTTTCTGGATTATACCTGGCTTCCCCATGGGATCCACCAGCTTCTTTGTTTCCATACGTCTCAGGGTCTTTCCACTGATGAGTCATATTCATCAATAGCTTGATTATCTGGGTCTGGTTCTCATCAATCTTCCTTAGATTCCCATCTACCTTCTTCAAGGTCTTAGTGATTTCGGCTTGTCCCCTTCCGTTTGTCTCCTGGATTTCCTGTAAATGGTGGACTAGGTTACCTTCTGTAAGGTTTATGGTTTGATGCAATTTGTTGAATTCGGCTGCCAAGAAAGCCAAGCATTGTGGCTCATGGTCATCTCTCGATCCCTTCATTTCGGCTTCTGTTTCTCTAGCCAGCTTCTTCCTTCTGCCCATAAAGATACCATTATACCTCTGCATGCCCTAATCCTCACAGGTTTGGAGGATCAAAGCTCTCATACCACTATAATGATCCCAAGCCAATTTTTTTCTTGGAATCACTAACTAATCACTGATTTGATTATTATTTGTTGTGTATGCAGGTTGGCCATGAACATTTAGGCCTTAGGGTTTATTCAGTTATTCAACCACAATTTTTACAAGCATTATCATCATCATATGAATATCATCAACATTATACAAGATAGGCACCACAAGCAAATATCTGAACTTTACTATAAGAAAGCAAGCACTCGATACAATAGAGAAGCAGATCTGGAATAGATGGCTTCAAGACAATAATAGAGCTACATACAAAATGATCTCGAAGATACAAATCAAGCCTCCCAAAGGCTACAATATAAGATGAACGCTCAACTACAAAACCAGGGTTTAAGCCTAACCCTCAAGCAACTGGTACGACCCTACTGACTGCTGGTACGACCTACTGAAGATAAAGACCCCCAAGGGTTCGGCCCTCTTGAAGATGAAGACTTGCAAATGCTACCAACTCCTCCCCAAGGATAGATCAAGACAATGGAAGCCTCCTCTTGAAGTATGGGGCTCAAACACTGAAGCTTCCTCCTCAAATTGCAAAAACCCTAGGATGGTATGATCCTCCTGAAACCCTGAATATGGCCAATAGTACGACCTAGCTGAATATGGGCTCTGAATGCTCTGACACTCCCTCAGATGATAGATCGGGAAACCACAATCACTTGAGAGAAATCCCAAGATCAGATCTAGCCTATAGCCTTCTAGATCTGAATAACACTAAATCACCAAATCGTCCCCTTCCTCTTGAAATCGTTCCAATATTTCACCACTGAGCTGCTCACTAGGGTTTGTAATATCAAAACCCTCAAAACTGTATGCTCAAGAGCATCAACAAGAAAATACCAAAATCCAGAATGAATGAGAGCTGCGCCCTAGCCTTCTCTTTATACTTTTCTTCTATTTCCCTGTTGAGTTAATTTAACCCCAGGGTTAACTCTTAACTCAACCTCCAACGCTTCTATTTCTTCTTTGAGTTATCCTTTAACTCATTTTTACCTTTTTATTAAGTCAACTTAAGAATATAACCTTAGTTTGGTTGAATTTTCCCCTCAGTGTGAGACTATGGCCTAGTGGGGAAGCCTAGGCCACTAAGTCTCCTCAAACCTCTTCATCAAGAGGTGGGGGACATTACACCTTCTATTTTCATCCAACTCAATTATCTGATCAATCCTGTTTTGATGAAAATCTTCGTCTAAACCATACTCCGGACAAACTGATACACTGGGAGCTTCAGATGAACTGGCAAAGTGACATCAAGACCGTAAACCAACTCAAAGGGACTTTTTCCTATTGAACTCTTCTTTGTGATCCTATCAGCCCAAAGTGCAAATTTGATCTTATTATCCCATGACCTCTTGTTCTCCCCAACAATTTTCTTAAGGATTGTCATTAAATTCTTGTTGCTAGAATTTGCAAGACCATTGCCTTGGGGATAATAATTTGATGAGTGAGATAATATAGTGCCATATTTAAAACAAAATGAGGATAATTCTGTAGAACTAAAGGCCTTGGCATTATTAGTAGTTATTTTTGTTGGCACACCAAATCTAGTGATAATTCTATCTTCAAGGAAGTCCATGACCACTTTATCGGTTGTTGACTTGGTGGGTGTAGCCTCTACCCACTTTATAAAATAATCAGTTGTTGTGATTATCCAAGTATATCCATTACTTGAATTATCTTTGAACTGACTGATGAAATCAAGCCCCCACTGCTGAAAAGGGGCTTCCACCACTACTGGTTGTAATGGTAAGGTTGTTAGCTTCTGCTTCATAGTAAACAACTGACACTGCTGACAACCCCTAACCATTTTATGCACATCTGAAAATATAGTAGGCCAGCAGTAACCTGCTCTGAGGATTTTGTAGGCAGTGGTTTTGGCTGCAAAATGCCCACCACAAAATCCTGAATGAAAATCAACCAAGAGTCTTTTGGACTCAAGCTCATCAACACATCTAAGTATTACCCCATCGGGGTTCCTCCACCCCAATCCATCTTGAATAATACAATACTTAGCTTCCTTTAATATCAATGCTCTTCTTTTGTGACCAATTAAGTGACTAGGTCATGTGAGATTAGAAAGGAAGAAAATGATATCAGCATACCATTCATGTTGTTCTAACTTTTGAAGTTCTGGAGATAAAGTTGGCCCAGCTTGGTTGTTTTGACATACTAGGTTCAAATCCCGTTCATTACCTTCAATTAGCATTTGAGCTAATCCTTGACCTTTGATTAATTTGGTGGGTTTTATTTCCAGATCATACTCTTGTATTTTTGAAACCCACTTTCCCCTGACCCTCAAGCAATCTTGTTGTCCAAGGATATCTTTTACCTCTAGGTGAGGTACATACCCCACAACTCTTGAATATCGTATGTAGACTCGAAAATGATTAAGCAACTTGACCAAAGCATATGCTTGCTTTTCCATAGTTGTATAATTAAGTTCTGAATTCTGCAATGCCTTGGTCATGAAAGCAATGAGTTTCTCTTGACCATTTCTTTTGGAGCAAAATACGGTATACCCCTGCTATAGTATCCTCAGAACCAAAGGAGAAGATTTGAAAGTCTTTAGCATAGTTTGGACTAATTAGTACAAGAGATTTACCAATTGCGTCCTCAATACTTTTGAAATCTCTTCTTCCTTCTTCTATCCATTCAAACTTGACATCCTTCTTTAAAAGTCTTTGGATAGGTTTCATAGTTTCGGCCAAGTTTGGGATGAACCTTCTTACAAAGTTAATTTGACCAAGGAAGGATTGTAGGGCTTTCTTGGTTTGGAGTAAAGGGATACCTTGTATGGCTTGCACCCTTTCTGGGTCCATTTTCACCCCATCTTTTGTTATGATATGACCCAACAACTTACCTTCATCAACTCCTAAGATTGACTTGGCCGGATTCAAAGAGATGCCATACTTTCGGCATCTTTCGAACACCTATCTGAGATGACCTATATGATCAGATCTTTCTTTTGAAAACACAGTGAAATCATTCTGGTATATCTCGATGATCTTGCCCATCAACTCATGGAAAGCAAAATCCATGGCTCTCCAAAATGTGGCCCTTGCATTTAATAATCCAAAGGGAATTCTAAGGTACTCAAAGGTGCCCCATGGTGTGGTGAAATTTGTCTTATTTTGATCTTATTTCCTCACTAACACTTGATTGTATCGAGAGAAACTGATGCAGGAGCATCTACGACTTCATCAAGCGAGCCTGCGGGAGGATAATGAGAATACAGCTGGACAGCGCCAGCACATGCATTTTTGAATTACTTTGAAGATTGTTACGCCACCATTTAAATGAAGGCATTCAAAGCTGAGCACACTTGTATTATATTATAGATAGGAAGGCATTTAATAGTTTTAATGTTGTTAGATAGGAATTAACTGTAGATTAGACAGTTTTACTTTCGGGAGGGAAAACGAATATAGGCACCCTCCTTTGTATAATTGAGATTATTATTCAGCATTAGCAGAGAGGAAGCAGAAGGAAAGCAACTCAGAGAGCTGGTGAAGAATCCCCATGTACAGATATTGAATTAATAGTAAAGCTTTGATTCAATTTCATGGCTGTGATTATTCTCTGTGTGGTGTTGATATTATGCTGTTGCATATTTGCTTCTTGTTTTGCCTATTGTCTATATGCTGCATATGTGATTGCATGACAAGTTCGAAATCTGAGGGAATGAGAGAATGAGTTTCAATCGTTTCTTTGTTTAAGCTAGGAGATTCCTGCATAGAGTGCAGTGGAAGACCTCCGCATAAAGTGCGTGGAGGAAGTTGGACAGTTAAACCCTCAGTTGTGTTTGTTCAGAAGTCGTGCTAAGTTATTCGAACCTTGCAGGTGGAGCGCAGGTCGAGTTGAAGTCTAAGAGGCAAGCCTGGGAAGAGAAGAACAGGAGGGCCGTGGTTAAATTCCATGAACATGTTTATTTTCTGTGTGTTGTTGGCATTGTGCCTTTGCATATTTGCTTCCTGTTACTTACTTCTTTCATATGCCGTGTATGTGATTTTATGGAAGAATTGAATTCAGAGTGGTTCTGAGGAAAAAGTTGGTGAAAGCTCAGGAGGGAGAGTTCCTTGTAAGTAAAGTGAAACAGACCCAGGTGAAGCCCGAACGGGAGAAGTTTCAGAGGGAAGGACTCTTCAAAAGGAAGAGAATTGACGACTTGAATTTCAGGGGGAGCGTTAATCTTCAAGCGCAAGAAGAACCCACTTGCTATCGCATATCGGCATATCGGGGTGGCGAGCGCAAGAGCGCATGCACGTCGATATCGCAAGTAGCGATTCCCAGATTTTGTGGGAGCCGTCGATTTTCGGAGGAGCCGGTGACACGTGACCTCGGGACATCGGATCTCGGGAGTTAAAGGCCAAGCAACTAGTTTCATAAGTCGCGAACTCGCGAGGGGACGAGGTAGCGATACTCGGGTATCGAAGACTCGGGCCTCGGGAGTCGAAGTGGAGTTAATCCGGACTCGCGGGAAGCGAAGCTGCGAGATCGCGAGATTGTGAATCTCGACATCTTGGCGCCTCGGATATCGGGAGTTGAAATCCCGAGTGGTTCATAACGCGAGAAGCGAAGTTCCGATCCCCCCCGAGCAGAGGAAAAAGAGAATAGAGAGGAGTGAACTGTGAGTGCAGAGAATCCGATAGGAAGAGAGAAGAATCGTTGAGTTCTTCGGGCTCGTGGAAAGAGAAGGTCCTGGTAAGAGCGACCGTGCCGTCGGAGCATCGAGGTTATGTCAGAGTGGTATCAGAGCGGGGAAAGAAGTTCTTTTTGTTCAGGTAGCAGAGAGAAGAGGATTCCGCCATGCCGCCCAGAAGAGAGAGGCAATCTCCTGATCGTGAAGACAGGGATGCCCGAAGAAGGGGTAGGCCAGCAGGTAATGCTGAGATGGAACGAGAGATGAGAGATCTCCGAGCCAGACTTGAAGAAATGGAGACCACCCAAAGGCGTGGTGCTGGAGCAGCAGAGTTCAGCGATTTCGAAGTTGAAGAGGAGGCTGGACATGCCGAAGAAGAAGTTACGGCAGAGGATGCATCAACCGAAAGGCTGATTAGAGCCATTTCGAGGATGAGCTCAAAGATGAAGATGGACATTCCCGTCTATGAGGGAAGTCTTAATGCAGAAGAATTGCTGGATTGGATCCGAGCATTAGATACCTACTTCGATTACGAAGATATCGAAGAGGACAAGAAGGTAAGGCACGCCGTCACGAAGCTAAAGGGACATGCAGCCTTATGGTGGGATGAGTTGCAGGCAGATAGGCGCTGCAAAGGCAAACAAAAGATTAAGAGCTGGGACAGGATGATCGCCAAGATGAAGGCGAAATTCATCCTGAGAGACTACCAGATCACTCTGTTCAGGCACATGCAGAATCTGAGACAGAAGTTGATGACGGTGAAGGAGTACACCGAGGAGTTCTATAGGCTCAACATCAGAGCTGGTCATCGGGAGAGTGATGACGAAAAAGTGGCGAGGTATCTGAATGGTCTCAGGTATGATATTCAGGATGAATTGAGCATGCTGACCATCCGCACAGTGGAGGATGCGTACCAGATGGCTCTGAAGGCCGAAGAGAAGCTGAGCCGCAAGCAGGGACAGCGAGGGCGAGGCATGAGTCAGCCCAGAGGCAAAGCGGTTGCCCAAGAGAGAACTCAGAAGCCTTAGGGTAGAGATGAAAGAGGTGGAACCTCACAACAGAGGCAACAATATGCCGAGCCGAGGAAGCAGCAAGATGATCAGCGAGGAGGATATGTTGACGCCAACACTTTTCCTTGTACCCAAGGTAGAGGAAGAGGCCGTGGAGGAGTTATCACATGTTTCACATGTGGAAAGGACGGACACAAAGCCGTTGATTGTCCAGATAGGAAAATGGACAGAGGAAAAGCTCACGTCGCTGAGGCACAGAGGCGTGACATTGAGGATGAAGACACTGGAAGTGGGAAGTCACTGACAGTGCACAAGGCTCTCTTGAAACCTGAGAAAGAGGTGGACAACTCAGCGCAAAGATGTAGACTGTTCCGGACGACTTGCAAGACCAAGGGCTGGAAATGCAAGGTCATAGTGGACAGCGGAAGCACCGATAATCTCGTTTCGACCGAGATGGTGGAAAAGCTGGAGCTAGAGATGCACAGACACCCAAGTCCATACAAAGTGTCATGGCTGCAGAAAGGACACCAGGTATGTGTTACATAGCAATGCTTGGTCAATTTTAAAATGGGTGAATATAGGGATGAAATTCTGTGTGATGTCATTCCCATGGATGTCTGTCATGTATTATTGGGAAGACCATGGCAGTTTGACAGAAATGTGGTTCATGACGGGAGAATGAACACATATACTTTGGAGAAGGATGGAAGAACACATACAATGCTTCCGATAAAAGATAAAGAAGTGAAGCCGGAAGTGAGCAACACGATACTTCTCATGAGTGGGAAAGAACTTCTCACAGAGATCGAGAAGAATGAAGATCCACAATTCTTTGTTGTCAGGAAGCCGAGAATTGTCATGACAAGCACGAGAGTGGATGACTTGCCGGACGAGATTCAGGAACTGTTGGGAGAGTTTGCTGATATCATCGTGGACGAACTACCTCGTTCGTTGCCACCGATGAGGAGTGTGAGTCACCATATTGACCTCATTCCCGGAG
>SNQJ01S0012017.1:64243-120077 GCA_010110895.2 Picea sitchensis
GTAGAATACCTAGTTAAATTGGAATTAAGTGGAGTCGCCAGATGGTTGAGTCTATTTCTGATAAACTACAAGCATAAAAAACTAAGTAAAAACAAGGAAAAACAAGTCGTGTTCCGGGAATAGAAAGATTTATCCCTGGCAACGACACCAAAATGTTGTCGCCTTATACACACCTGGGAGACGTGGAAGAAATCTTCAATCCCCTCGGTGTGTCCTTGGGGGAAAGTGAGAGTTAAAGTGTTGTCACCTAATCCTCAACTCCTCCGTCTAGGCCAACTCCTAGCAAAGCCAAGGGGGGTAGTCCCTAACAAAAATACTAAGGCTTGATCTATGCTAAGTACAAAATATAAATCTAGGAGTTTATTACTTTTCAACAATCAATCATAGATTGAAATACACATAAGCCAATTATTCATTAACTCAACATCAATTTATCCTAATAAAACACACGAACTACATTGCCCACGATTCATTTTAAGGCACTGGTCTCATTTTACACTCAGCAAAGCCACAAGCTTCACTTTACATTATTGGTTATCTATTTGAAGCTATTTTACTATTACTTGCATCTAACAATTATATCTCAGTATCATTTTATGCAAGTATATGCTTGATGTTATATCGTGGATGAATAATTTGTTTATGTGTATTTCAATCTATGATTGATTGTTGAAAAGTAATAAACTCCTAGATTTATATTTTGTACTTAGATTAGATCAAGCCTTAGTATTTTTATTAGGGACTACCCCCCTTGGCTTCGCTAGGAGTTGGCCTAGATGGAGGAGTTGAGGATTAGGTGACAACACCTTAACTCTCACTTGCCCCCAAGGACACACCGAGTGGATTGAAGATTTCTTCCACGTCTCCCAGGTGTGTATAAGGTGGCAACAATGACCACAAGAGCTAACTTTATTGTAGATACTTTCTAGGCTGAAATTGCCTTTTGTTCCTAGAGTAAGACCTAAAACTACTTATGATTGGATAAGATCCCATGTTCTTCTAAAGTAAGGAAACAAGTTGACAACCCAAGATCCAGAGGCATCTAGTAGGAGTGATAGTCTTCCCCCTTACGAACTAGCAATAGGTCATTTTAGGTGATGTGGTTTTTCTTGAATAACGATGATGAGTCATCCTACATTTGTGGATAGCATCCAATGATGGCTATCCTCACTATTGGTTGACAAACGAGTTATGATAGGTTTTTGCACCTTTGTGGAAAAAAGTTATTTGCAAAGTTGAAAGGGAAAGAGACACACATAACTTATACATATTGTATGTGTCATCATATTTTTCAAACATTTTGTATTGTCTCCAATAGATTATGTAAAAGGATATGATTAAAGAAAAGAAGTAATTATCGACTATGACTATCTAAGAGATAAATTTGTACCATTTGATTGGAAAAGAAGTAATTATCGACTATGACTATCTAAGAGGTAAATTTGTACCATGTAAGGGAAAGAAGGCATCATAAAATGTTGCATTAAAAGGATTTGTTGGTTTTTCCATAATAAGGATCTCTCACATTTTTTTAGGTAACATATCATGGAAAAACCCTTGAAAAACTTCCCTCATTTCAAGGATGATACCCAAGGTAAACCCTATATTCTTCAGGGCATATGGCTAGATCAACAACAGGGATCAAAGTCATTACAACAATATACTCATTATGAGCTCTGTTATGGCACAAGTTTTAGGTTGGGAAAAGCTCGACCCAACCACAGAACAAGTGCTACAACTTGGTATTCCTACACCCAATGTCACCTCAATGTAGGGTGACTAGGTCACTCTAGGGAGGCGATCCCGGTGACCCTAAGGGGATTGAGATGGAGATGGAGATGGATGGAAATGAAACCCCTATAGTTCACGTCTAAATGAAATGAAGGGTAGGGAGATATTCCTTGTAAGACAAGTAATGGCTGCCCCACATGCATAGTCCTTTTTTCGGATGATTGTACCTACCCGAGACAGAAGAAAACACACCTTGCAACAATATATGCTAGTTGGATCAGCACGTTAAACTTGATGTCCCTAATTTTCAGCAATAGATGAAAGTATATATATTAGCAAGAAAAATATACTATAAGCTGCTCAATAAATGCTAAAGATCAAGTAGAAAATGAAAGAGAAAAACTAGCAATTGACTAGCTAAACTCAAGGTGAAAAACCGGTACTTTTAGCATAAAATATAAGGCTGTTGTAAACACTTGTCTACAAAAAATTATATCATCCTTATGGATGTAACATTCAATGTATTACAACAAGAAAACCAACCACTAGAATCTCCTCAAAATTTTCCAAAAAGTGCACTAGGACAAGGAGAGTAAATGTGCAAACTTTGAGCAAAAACCAATGGTTGATAAGAGAGTTATTAAAGCAAGTATGTTAGGGTTTATGCAACCCTAATGGATGAAGATGAATTTTTTTTTATAGAAGAAATAATTAGCACTTATATGAGGACGCCCTAGTGGCTGCAAGGTTCCCAAGGCACAAGGAAAACAATCCACTTTGCAAGAAGTAAAAATGACCGAAATTCACATTTCCCAATGCAATATTTTATTTCTCCAGGGCAACAAATTAATGACTAGTTCCTTTACTATTGGATCAATGGAGTCACAAGGAGATTAGAGAAGCTACCTCCTTGGGGGTGTAATCCCTTTTACTCCCCAAGGCAAGTTTCTCTAAGCTAGGGTTTAAGCTAAGAGGGTGTATGCCCTTATACTTTTGTTAGCACACTCTTAATCAATGAGATGAAGCAATAAAATGGTGAAGACTATGGTGGTGGTGTATGCCCTTATACTTCCCACCTAGCTCCTAGCATACAATATACTTGACTTGAATAAAATGATAGTAAGAGAGTAAAAACCATACCAAGATCAAGAGAGATGCTAAGACAATCCACCATAAGAGCTAGAAAATAAACTTCCAAGGATAGTGCATCACATCTTCCATTAACCATTCACAACCATAGCCATACACATGTGCACAAGAGATAAAAGAGCTAAGGAATCCGAAAAATTTCACACTAAAGCCTCTCACAAGAGGAGAGTTGTGATTTTGAATGAGATCTTATGATCTCTATTTATACAAAAATTAGCCAACATGGCTTGTCCAAAAAATAAGGAGTAAAACACAATATTAGGGGTCAACAACCCTAATCTTTCCACATTAACACAATAATATTAAACAATTCACTTAAAATTTCATCTTTTGCACAAACTAAACTCTAATCTAGGATGACGTCACCCTTTCAGGGGATATTTTGCCACTTTGAGGAGGTCGTTGGTGTTGAAGAAGTATGGAAGGGCCTCCTAAGGCCACGTGTCAAGCATCTAGGTGATATCATCATGGTGAAGACCCTCTTCTCCTCAAAACGTTCAAGTGAAAATGAGTGGCACCTCACCACCAAGCCCTATCCCTCATAATCATGACGTCATGCTAAAAAATGGGATGTTTTTCCACTCCTGGGAAAATCGTTTGGCAAGCAATGGGTGGGCTAGGTCGTCCAAGTCATAATCAAGTCCATCCAAGTTATATTTCTCTCATCTGGCATGCGGGCCCCTAGAATCCAACATGTGGGCTTGTATTCCCATGGAAGCCCAAGCAAGGCTTGTTCTCCTAGAACTGTCCACCAACTAGGTCTTGGAAAGACAAATGAACACTCCCTCCCAGGATATCAAGTCATAACATCATGATAAGTGGATCCAATCAATAAATAATCCATCTACGAATGTGCATCAAAGATTACTATATCAAACAATTAAAAACTCAAAGACACTACGCGACTTGTCAAGCTTAAGTATGGGAGGGTTGACGAGGTGTCCTATTGGGTAGGTCTTTCCCTAGGTCAAGGAGAGCCTCCAAGAGGTCCCTCTCTAAGCCATGTAAAGTGTATGAGGTGGATGGGGCCAAGACTCAATGGGCATAAGGCTCATGACATACTAGGGGTCGTAGTGTCTCATTCATGGGTGTCTTTGTAGAGGGTGTGTGGTACCTTCGTCTGCAATGCACTTTTTCCAAGCCCATCTTTTTCCTTTTATCTTTGTTTCTTTATATTTTATTTCAAAATAGCACAAGGAGAGGTTGAAGGTCACTACCCTAGCGTGGCGACCAGATGGTGGCAATGCCACCCATAAATGCCTAATGGAAATGAGAATGTTGGCTCGTGATGAGACCCCCTTTCTCTTAGCCATGCAACTGAGAGTCACTGGCCTGGTTTGGTGACCAGATAATGACAATGTCATACCACTAGATATTCATGGACGTGATAGGTCGGCTCGTGATGAGACCTCCTATCCTTCAATATGCCTTTCAAGCATTTCTTTGTTATATTATGGGTCCCCTTTTATTCGAAGATAAGCATTTTATTGCTTTCTTGGGTGATCCATGGGCGAAGCATCTGGAAGGTTCATATATGGATTTTATCTTTTTCCCAACACCAACCCCTCTGGGGATTTATCCCCTTCTTCCCATAGAATAAGGGACAACCCCTTTTTGGGTCAATACACCCTAAAATCTCAAGAGATAAGGAAACAAAGGGGAATAATGATGGAAAGTGGTAAGTATGGTCGGGAACGGTACGATGGCTCATTAAGGGATTTCCCAGTAGCAAACCCATTCCCAAAGAAGACCACTTACTAGGGCACCATGTCAACCACCAAGGTGAAGCAGGGCAAAAGGAATAATGTCCAAGCACATATCATGAAATCTAGAGCAATCTAAGATACAGCATAATTAAATGGCTTAGGTATTGAAATGATGCTTGCCATAATACTGACTTGTACCTCATGGAGCAAGGCCCACTACCTTCTGGAATCCAATTGGTGTGGTGGATGTCATCTGTAAACCTGTGACCATCTATGGTGGTGAGTGGGTTTTCCATCTATGCAAAGGGGTACTACTAGTCATGTAATCTCTCGACACTCCATATCTGCAACCTGAGGGCCTCAAGACATCATCTTCTTAGTTATCCACAAAATGGGGATAACAAGCTCAAAATGTAACTTATAGAAATACAACCTAGGTAGGGAAGATAGCACTCCATCTCACAACCACTCGAGTTAAACCTAATTGAAAAGAATCTCTCACATTATATATGAATTTTTAACATTGTGAACAAGGAAAATTGGAAAATACTAATTTTTTCTAAGGATTCAAAATAAATTATAATAACATTGGATAGACTTGAAGCATTGGTTGTAACAATACTAAGTATTAGTGTGAAGAAAAGGTAGCATAGAGAGGGATATGTTATGTAGTAATAGCTTCGAAGACTCGATAGTACCTCGATATAATAACATCAAAGGTAGATCTTCCCTCAAACGTTACAATCATATTTGGAAATGTGTGAGGAATGGGAGTAAACTTTACAAATGTTTAAAGTCTTTGAATTTGAAAGTGAAAGTGGGTAGGACCAACTTTTCAATGAATAACCAAGATTCTATGTATTCCTCGATCTTCTAAAGTCTATTTGAAAGTGAAAGTGGGCGGGACCAATTTTTCAACAAATAAACAAGATTCTTTGTATTTTTCAATCTTTTGAAGTATATTTGAAAGTAAAAGTGGGTGGGATTGTGGATTTTGTCACACTCTTATGAGTAATATGGGTCATCTTTGATACAATTTATTCATTATTTCTCAATATTGTAAAGTATATTTGAAAGTGAAATTGGGTGGGACTATGGATTTTATCATACTCTTACAAGTAAGGATTGGATTGGACCATCTTTGATACAATTTATTTATATGTTTTTTTGATTTTTTAATAAGGGAAAATGTAAATCATTTTATTTCAAATATTGTAGAATTTTTATGGTGTCTTCATTTATTAAAAACACATATCTTATGCTATTGAGATTTAAAATTGAAGAATTGATTTTTATAAATGAAAACTCATTTTGTTAGGGGGCTTGAATTTCTTAATAATTCTTTTGGTTTTCTCCAAAATTTACTTTATTAATGGCTTAGTGAGTTTGATGGCTTTTATTTTCTCTCCATTTCATCAATTTTTTTTTTTCTATTTTGGGTATATCTAAGGTGAATCACGCCTATCATGAAGCATATGAGTGAATTATGTTTCACCAAAATTTTCTTATTTTGGCTATACCTAAGTTGAATCACACCTAAAGAATTATGAGTGCATTAAGTCCATGCTTAAAAAAGGGGTAAGAAAAAACTCCATCTCTTATTGTGTATCTTGCTAAAAATATTGCCAATATATACTGTATTTCAAATATATCCTCCATCACATATAGAAATATAGTTTTATAGTTTTCTCATCACTTCTCATGTTGGGATAAAAAATGGTTGTGTTTACTAATATTATAATCTAAAATCCATTTAGCATGGATTCTTTGCTTGGTTGCTTCAAAACATTTCACTTACTAATATTATAGTCTAATTGCATTTAGCATAGCCCTTATGTGGGTATTCACTTGGTTGATTCCAATATGCAGTTAATGATATTATACACTAGTGTTTTGTGGTTATTCACATCGATTTATTATGAAATATTTAATGTTTAAATATTTAAATCTTTTATATTTAAATAACCACAACAAGCATGGAAGGAGCCATAAGAAAAACATGTATTGAATGCCTTAAAATTAGCAAATAAATAGACAAACACATATTTAGAGACGATTATATGTAAGCACCTTACTTTACAACTTTGCTTGAGGGAGCGCATGAGATGTATCGAATGGAATATATGTGAACAGGATCTAGGCTAATAATTTCACCCTAGCAAGACCCCAAGCTCATCCATGCTTGTGAGGTCATCTACCACCAATGTTCATCAAGGAGGTGGGGTTGAAATGCATGTTCAATTCAATCCTAGTGAGATAGTTGTTGCATCATGTTGTCATTGATGTCAAAGAGTTGATGTCTTCTCATAGTATCATTGATGTATTGATTGATGGTCTATGTTGTCATAGATGTAATTGATGTCAAAGATGTCAAGTGGTGTCATAATGATGTATTTTCATGGACTGATGTATATACAGGATGATGTAAAGGTTGGTTATTATTGTCTTGTCATGGGTGATAGGAAGTACCAAATGGATGAAATCCAAAGTGGTCCCCTTATGTTGAAATCCATCACAGGAAGACGCTTTGTGAAGTCAATATGGTTAAGTGGTTGGGTCATCCTAGATGTGTGGTTAAGGAACCCAAGGATTGATTGTGGAATATTGTAATGAATATCCATGAATTTGTAAGTGAGACTACTCTAGATGGATAGTGCTCATCATGCCATTTCTGGTGATATGTGGAACATCACATAACTCCTCACGGTTAGAGAGTTATGACCTTGTGAAGTTGGAGAACCCTCATGATTTGTCTAGAAGCCCCTAGAAGGTCAAATAAGTCAAATTATTCTAGAAGCTCCTAGAAGATGTTGACAAGTCAAAGTGGTTAGTCATGGGTTAAGTGGTTGCAACAAGAAAACAATTAAAAATAAATTATTTGCAATTAGATGTGGAGAAATTACTACTTATGGAGAAAGTGGGTTAGAAGTGGACAAGAGGTCAGAAGTGGGTTAGCCCCTAAAACAAGGAAGTTGGTTAGAGTTGGTTAGATGAGGAAGCTACTTGGACAACTATAAATAAGAGAGCAAGGGTCTCTTATGAGTATGATATTTGAGCATATTGAATATCTAATTGTGAAAGGTTATTTGGGCAGGTATTATTGATAGAGAAAATTCACGATAGAAAAAGTGTGATAGAAAAATCAAGTGTGACAGAAAAATCACGGCAGAAAAACCACGACAGAAAAAGTGTGGCAAAAAAATTGAGACATAAAAAACACTGTAGAAGAATCGCGACAGTAGAATCACGACAATAGAATCAGGAAAAATTATGTTATTTGGTTTATGGAGAGTATGGTGTATTTCTAGAGGTATCTTGTTGGTTATCTTGGTGATATTGTTGAGAGTTGTCTTGGTGATTGATCTTGGTGAGTAGATATGATTTAGATGATGAGATTGATGTGACAGGTTGTGTGGTGCATATGTAATGCACTTGTCTTGGTATAGAATGTTGGTACAGTTTGACAGATTTCTTTCTGTCTACAAGCTGGGTCTTGTACTTGAGGATTGGATTCCTTTTCTCAGTTGGTATTGAGATTTGCAGGCTGAGTCTTGCATTGTGAGTTGTGCTCTTGTGTAGTTGTTTCTCTATTCAGTTGTTGCTGAAAAACCCTCTAAGGATTGTAGTTTGTAATATAAAAGAAAATTGTACATATATCTTGTGTTCCTTGTATTCTTCATGATGATGGTTTATTGATGATATTTTTTGTTGAGATATGAGTACATACAACTTTTTATAAATGAAATTAATGGATGATGAGTAAATGGTGATTGCTATCTAAGGTGTTTTGTAATAAAGGAGTAAAAAGATCCCTACACTTATTCACCTCCCCCCCCTCAGTGTGGTCGGTGTGTCCAAAAGTTGGTGTCAGAGAAGGCCTTCACTATAAGCCTTAACAATCTTGTAGGAGATCCATGGACACACAAATGGATGATGAATTTCCAACCCTTGATGAGGAAAATTATTCTGCATGGAGAATAGAAATGAAACGGTATTTGAAAGAAAAAGGAGCAGGTGTTTGGAAATAAGTTATTGGTGGATCAGTTCCCTTGAAGAACAAGTCAACGTTTGCAGCTCAAAAGGAAGAAAAGAAGAATGATGCATTGGCTCTCAAGACCATTTTCAATGGACTCTCAAGTTCTATCAAAGAAAACATGGGACAATGTACTTCCACCAAGGATCTATGGTTGAAGCTAGAGAAGACATATCAAGGCAAAAAGGAAGACATCGAAGAAAATTCCATCAAGAACAATGAAGGTAAAGACTCTCCAAAATCCTATGATTGCAATAATTCTAAGTGTGATGATGTTGAATGTTTCTCTACAAGTGAAGAAAACAAATCTAGAAGTAGTTTGTGTAGACTCAGATGACAATTATCCTATAGATGAAGAGGATGATTTGTTGAATCTTAAAGATAAATTTTTATCTGAGTTAGATGATGTTAGCAGTGAAATAGGACATTACTCAATTGCTTTTGAGTATCTTGAAAAATAAGTCCTAGAAAAGTACCCAAGATATACCATGGCACTAAAGAAAATGCTCAAAGAACATGAAGAAAGTAAAAAGACTCAATTAGAAGAAAAAGAAGAAGAGATCAAAAGACTAAAGAATGAAATAGAAGAAAATAAGAAAGTAGATGATGAGCTTAGAAACATTTCTGAAGTTAATGTCAATCTTAAGAACAAAATTGAAGAAGCCAAAATAATAGAGGAACTATTGAAGAATCAAGTAAATGAAAAAGGAAGAGTCATGCCATAAGTTGGAAGTTGAAGTTGTTGATCTTAGAAAGAAAGTAGAGAAGTAAAACACTCAAATCAAGTTCATGAACAACTCAACAATCTTTGATGAGATCTTAGATAGCCAAAGATCTCCAAATGATAAATCAGGTCTTGGATACAACAAGGAAGCTAGTAATTCTAAGAAGCATGAGGTAAGTCCTTCATTCTCAAAAGGTGGAAGTAATGTTGCAAGTCAACCATCTTCACAACGCAAGGAAACTTTCAAAAGAATAAAGCAAGGAAGTCATCAAGAAGCCATCTTTACACCTCAAAGCAAATTCAGAAGAGAGACACCATGATGGACACCGAAGCAAAGGTATGAAAGTGTTTTTCATGGTCACTACTACTCATGTAATGAATATGGTCATAGAGCTTTGGATTGGAGAAATTATGCAAGGAAAGATAATGGAAGGTTTCATAACACCCTAAGGTGTTGGAGATGTAATCAAGTGGGACACATTGCTGCTCATTGTTACACCATGAGATACTACAACTGTAGTGGGTTTGGCCACAAATCCCAGGATGGTTGGAACACAAGAAGATAGTCCATAAGGAGTGCTTCATACAGCATGACAAGAAGAACACATGAAGCTAATAAGGAAGACAATGTTGAAAATATGGAAGCTTAGAGCTCAAGTTCTGAGAAGCTGGGACACCTCCAGAAGTGGGTGAAGAAGACTGAACAACCAGAACAATAAGGCATCCATGAGGCAAGCTCAAGATTGACGTTTTCAAAAGCATACACGAGTTACTGTGGAGAAAGTTGCGTACATACGCGAGCTGTATGTGTAACAAGCTGTGTATCTGTGGTAAAATCCTAGTAAAGAAGGCTATGTAGATGAGATCAACATGATTTGATAATATAACTCTATTTTTCAGGGTTTGACATGGTTTGTCGCAAGTTTTCATGATTATATGGTTGCATAATGTATGTATGGTAATGACATATGGTTGGGTGTTGAAGCATATTCTTGATCCCTATCTTGGATGCATGATACTAACTCTAGAGTATAGATTGAGGATTTTTCTATTGAGGAACAATACTGGTTATGATAGTGAAGTTATAGCACTTTGTTTATGAGATATATCATGATGATGTGATATATCATTGATTTATTGAGGCACACTTCTGGTACATGATTTTTAGTATTTATTGTAGTGAATGGTGGTTGAGGCAAATCTGCTATGGTACATGGCTGGTACATATGTGAGCTCCATTGATATATCTTATGATGTATTTTTTGGATATGTTTGGTGCATGCATTTGGCATTTGGTTGAGCTACATATTGGGACACGTAGTTGATGAGGTGATTATGTTGTACATCATTGATGAGTCATAATTTGATCTATAGTTGATGCATGATTGGTACATACTTCGTAGATTGGGTAAGGCATACATATATGGGAACACATCTTGACTATCATTCATCTTGTTGAAGTTTGGTGTGTGATTGATGCACTTGTAGAGGGAAAATGATTGTGGGTGATGGTACTTCGTTAAAGTACATCGTTGGTATTACTTGTTTAGCATATACTTTGGTACATGATGTATGGGATAGTTGAGACACTTGTTGTGGTGCTCGGTTGGTGCACTATTTGATGATTGATGGTTGAGATACATATCTTGACACATGGTTTGTCACACTTGCTTTATGATAGAGGCATATCATGTGTAATATGAAACTTGATTGAGGCACATGGTTGGCATGTTGACGATGTTATTGGTACATTGATAGAGGCACTTGTTGATGATCCTGATATATGCTTGGTACATAGTTGGCACATGTTATTGACACATGATTGATACACTCCATTGATGATATCTTATGATATATTGTATGGTATTGATGTATATGGTTGATGTACATGAGTGTTGTGCATGGTTGGCACACAGTATGGCACATGATGTACATGGTTGATGTTTTGTTCATGATTCTTTATTCATTGTTGACATGTATTTTTTCTCCATAAAGTGTGGCATGGCATGAGTCTGATGCATGGATAGGTCAAAGGATCGTCATAGGAAGATAAAATCATTCTTGAGTAGTTGATCCACGTTTTGGTTGAGCATTATCATTTGCAGCAGAAGCAACATATTGTTCATCTTGCAGAGAAGATTGGGGGAGTCATTCTTCTTCCCATGATTCCAGGAGGAGAGATTCATCAGATGCAAGATAGAGAGATAGATGCTTGGAGAGAGAGAGAGAGAGCACAAAGGCACGTTTCCAAGCGAAACGATGGTCATAGGGGGAGCATGAGCGATATATATTCAACATTACATTAGAGTGATATCCCTTGTTCAAAATTTGAGAGATTATTTAGAGGAAGCTCAAAGGTATTCAGACAAGAGGAGCAGCCCCAAGGAGAGTTCAAGAAGGGGGAGCAGCCCCAAGGAGAGAAATACCCTTTGCCATTGATGTCAAAGGGGGAGAGATAGCCACATTGATATGATTGATATGGCTATTGATGAAGAGAAATTCCATGTCTACATGTTTCCATCAATGATTGGTGTTGACATCAATGATGGTATTTCCATCAATGCCAAAGGGGGATATTGTTGCATTATCTTGTCATTGATGTCAAAGAGTTGATGTATTTTCATAGTATCATTGATGTATTGATTGATGGCCTATGATTTCATAGATGTAATTGATGTCAAAGATGTCAAGTGGTGTCATAATGATGTATTGTCATGGATTGATGCATAGATGGGATGGTGTAAAGGTTGGTCATTGTTGTCTTGTCATGGCTGATAGAAAGTACCAAATGGATGAAATCCAAAGTGGTCCCCTTATGGTGAAATCACTCACAAGAATGCACTTTTTGAATTCCAAATGGTTAAGTGGTTGAGTCATCCTAGATGTGTGGTTAAGGAACTTAAGGATTGATTGTGGAATATTGTAACGAATATCCATGAATTTGTAAGTGAGACTACTCTAGATGGATTGTGCTCATCATGCCATTTACAGTGATATGTGGAACGACACATAAATTCTCACAGTTAAATAATTATGACCTTGTGAAGTTGGAGAACCCTCATGTGTTGTCTAGAATCCCCTAGAAGGTCAAATAGGTCAAATTATTCTAGAAGCTCCTAGAAGATGTTGACAAGTCAAATTGCTTAGTCATGGGTTAAGTGGTTGCAACAAGAAAACAATTAAAGATAAATTAGTTGCAATTAGATGTGGAGAAGTTACTATTTATGGAGAAAGTGGGTTAGAAGTGGACAAGAGGTTAGAAGTGGGTTAGCCCCTAAAAGAAGGAAGTTGGTTAGAGTTGGTTAGATGAGGAAGCTACTTGGAGAAGTATAAATAAGAGAGAAAGGGTCTCTTATGAGTATGATATTTGAGAATATTGAATATCCAATTGTGAAAGGTTATTTGGGCAGGTATTATTGATAGAGAAAATTCGCGGTAGAAAACGTGTGGCAGAAAAAGTGCGGCAAAAAAATTGCGGTAGAAAAAGTGCGGCAAAAAAATAGTGACATAAAAATTGCGGAAGAAAAAGCGTGTCAGAAGAATCACGACAACTTATGGTATTTGGTTTATGGAGAGTATGGTGTATTTCTAGATGTATCTTGTTGGTTATCTTGGTGATATTGTTGAGAGTTGTCTTGGTGAGTAGATCTAATTTGGATGATGAGATTGATGTGATAGGTTGTGTGGTGCATAGGTAATGCACTTGTGTTAGTATAGAATGTTGGTACAGTTTGACAGATTGTTTTCTCTCTACAAGTTGGGTCTTGTACTTGAGGGTTGCATTCCTCTTCTCAGTTGGTACTGAGATTTGTAGGCTGAGTCTTGCATTGAGAGTTGGTTCTCTTGTGTATTTGTTTCTCCATTCAGTTGTTACTGAAAAACCCCCCAAGGATTGTAGTCTGTAATATAAAAGAAAATTGTACATGTATCCTGTGTTCCTTGTATTCTTCATGATGATGGTTTATTGATGATGTTTGTTGTTGAGATATGAGTACATACATCTTGTTATAAATGAAAGTAATGAATGATGAGGAAATGGTGATTGCTAACTATTGTAAAGGAGTAAAAGAGCCCTACACTGATTCACCCCCCCCTTTTAGTGTGGTCGGTGTGTCCAACAATAGTGAGGGATCCATTTTGTTTAATTGATATTCAATGTATTATGTATTTTGCACAATATATGTATTTTTATTTCTAGCATGTGGACCTTTTAACTTCTATTTGATATTTTGGATGAATTTATTTAGTGATTGATGTTTTTTTGTTGTTGTTGAAAAGGAAGTGAATTTGGGATACTACTTTGTTATTCTAAAAAATTTAAGTATATGTAGCATAAGCTTTTACAGTTTTTGACTTTTAATTGGACAGATCAAATATATATAAATGCATATTTGAATAAGATATAAAAATGAATGATGATTTGCAATTGGTGGCTTTATATATAAATACGATTGAAGAGGGCCTTGTGCCTTTTCATTTAAAAGACATGTCTTTTCAATAAAAAATTATTTATATATATTATAATTGTTTATTTTTAGTATGTTTCTATATCATATTATAATATATATGCATGTCTATGCTTATTTTTGAGTATATAACATTGCCTACACAGTTAGGATTGCTTTGTCCTCAAAGAAAGGGTAATGGGTTTGTGTTTTGTTATAGAAGGTCATGTTGACTATAGATTTATTTATTTTTAACACCGAGTCTTTATGTCATTTTTTCATATTACCTTGATGTATAGATATGTTTTCTTTGAGTTTTTCTTTCTCCATAGATGGTGTTATCCTTACCTTATGATCTAGGCTTTCTAACCCATATATCTTATAATTCTTCCCTTGCCACTTGAATTCCATAAATTTTTCTAGGAGGTTTTTGGTGTAGGTTCCCAATGGCATCAACCATTATGCTCCTAACACCATGTACATTTTATTAAGTAGTAGAGTGTAATATCTAGTTTGTAGTTCCAAGTTTTGAACCTATACAAACACCTTATCGTGTCGTCCTACTCCTTTGACTTGTTGGCCATTGATGATGGTAACCATGACATCCTTCATGGGGTATACAAAAATATTTAGTTGTCTTACGAGGTTGATATCCACAAAATTGTGCATACTTATAAAGTCTACTAGGATTGTGACATTTTTATTCTTTACGCTTCCCTTGAATTTTAGGATCCTTGGTTCCACTCTTCTTGTAATTGTCATAAGCGATATTATGGGTTTTCCATCATGACTGTTGTAGATTGTACCAATGTTCCTTATATGAGGTGGAGTTTATTGTATTACAAGTAGTTTCACTTCTTCCTTTTGGTATATAACCTCGTTAAGGACCCTTGATCCTTCTTCCTTACAAGTTTACATAATGCACATGATCGTTTCTAATGACACCTTAGGTGAGGTTTTGTCCATGTCATATTCTAACATGTCTTTTTCAGTGGAAACCTCTACTTCATTCCCATCTATAATTTTGCAATGATATGACTGATTGGGTGTTATCTATGACCTAGAGTCCAATTCTTACCACTTATATGACAAATTTTTCCCTTAATTTTCCCCTCTTCATTGGAGTCACTACTAGAAGTGTTTTCTTATCTTTAAACACCATACTTGTATGATTTTGGATTGCTACAATTGTGCCCATGTCACCACTTGTCCCTGCAATATTTACACTTGTTTATCCATTTCTTATATATATCTCAGTGATGATATTTGTCATCATCCCTCATGTAGGGTAGTGTATACTTGTTGACTATAGGTTTATAAGGGTTAGACGTTAGAAATTATGTGTAGGGGATAAAGAGTTATAGGGGTTATAAAGGTTAATGGTTTCAAGGGAGATATGAGCCAATGGTGATTGGCCACATTATAGAGATTGTTATCGCACAAATTGTAGGTTGGGGAAATTTTGACCCAATTCACAAGAGTGAGACAACTATGGGAGTAGCTACCCATTGTCGCCTTAGATAGATGCTCCCCTCGCTTTAGTGATGATGAGTCACCATAAGGGGGAATCTCGGTGACCCTAGAGGGATTGAGATGGAAAGTGGTCGAAAGACCAATGAAACCCCTGTAGATCAATTTTGGAAGCGGAAAGAGGCTTGGAAAAGAGTCTTGTTGGTGAAGGGTAGTTTCCAAGGTGTTGTGTACTTGCAAGACAATGTTAAACCTACCTAAGACAAGACGATTGATAAAGATACAAGCCAAATAACCAAGGGGATAAGAAAGGAAAGATTGTTGTCCTAAATTGTAGCAGTATATCAGATTGATATAAAAAAATCTGACTAGAAAATGGCTGCAAAATATGTTGTCAAAAGTCAAGTAAAAGATATTAGAAACTGCCCCCGGGGGGGCAGCTCAATTGGCAAGTGCCGTGAAAATGAAGTTCCATGAGGTTTCGAGTTCAACTCCCCCCGACTTACAATGTGTGCCGCGTAAGGGGCCTCGTGGGCACACCTGGAGGTTATAGTGGTAGCAGTTGGATAACACGGCCACGTGTAACGCGAGCACGTGCCCAACTAGTTGTTGATTCCTCCAGACATTTAAAAAAAAAGAAAGATATTAGAAACTAAGTTAGCAATGTCTAGCTTAACTTCCATTGAATAGCACAAGAATTTAATGGAAATTAGGGTTGTTTGTTAGGTGTTATTAGTAAATTATTGTAACATCTAATTGGTCGTACAAAACAATTTCTACAACATCAAGATGTAACAACTAAAATCAGCAAACAATCCACCCAAAAGATAGTTGTTGACAAGTAGATTAAATATGTCAGTTTGCAAGCAAATTTCAATGGTAGACTAGTGAGTAATGAGAGAGTTTTAAGAGTGTTTTGTTGTAGACCTAATGGCTATTGCATTAAATTCATTACAACAAGAGAATTATGAGGCTAAGCTAGACGCTCTAGTGCCTCAAGCAAGTTAAAAGCATGAATAACAACTTCCAATTTAGACAGTCATAAAATCTCTGTTTTTCACGTACTCCAATGCAATACATTTTTTTCTCCAACGCAAAAAATAGACAAGTTCCTTATCAATTGGGTTATGGAGTCTCCTTTTTAAGATTTATGGTTTGCAAATTCTCTAGGGGTGTAAGCCCTTTTACTTCCTAGAGCATGCAAAACCTAGCAAGGGAAATCTAGGAGGGTGTCAGCCCTTTTACTCCTCCTAGAGGCATTTGCAATAGCTTATCCACTTAACAATAATGATAGAATTGGTGGAGGGTGTATTCCCTTAGACTCCTCCAAGGGATTAGACATGAACAACCATGAAAAAAGAAGAAATACTAACAATATGCATAAATTATTTACCAATTTCAAGAGATAGCAAGTAAAACCCTTATCTACCAAGAATGTTCCACCATACATGCAAGAGATAAGCATCCAAGAGATAGTGCACCACTTCCTTCCACAAGACAAGTAACTATCATCCAAAATTTTCACAAGAGATAGAGACATGTGATTTGCCCAAAGAGGGCGAAAATTTCAGCCACAAGTATGTAATTCTCAAGTGAGATGATTGTGTCTAAATGAAATGAGAAAGTATCTATTTATAGAAGGTCTTGCTAAAATTGTTTGTCCAAATTACTTAGGGTAAAACATAATTAGGGAGGATGACCTCCTCTAGTTTCCCCTTTGCAAATTATAATTCAAAATGTACATGAAAAATCCCATAAAAGGGGTGACGTTATGCCCTAATTAGTCTCCAAGTGAGACATTTTTCCCTCTAGAAAAAATCGTTGGGCCTCCAAAGGCTATGGACCAAGACACCTAGTGCTCTGATGCATGGAAAAATTCTCTCTCTATCAAAAGGTGCCAAGTCATCGTCAAAAGCCTTCCACATGTGACGCCATACCCCAGAAGTGCAATGTAAGGCCTCCAAACGAAATTCATTGGGGATAGGAAGGCTAGAAAATCACCTGCATGGGATCCTCAAGTGCCTCCAAAGGAAATATCTCTGACCCAGGTGTCCAAGAATCAAGCATGCATCATCCATCCCATGGGCTTCAAGCCCCAAGTGAAAGTCCAAGTGACCTTGTGCCTTCACGAAATGACTTCCACCTGTCAAGGGCCTGCAAAGAAAAGAAAATTCTCCCTCCAAGGGCTCACAAGTCACAAGCCTCATGTAAAGTAATCCATTTATAATAAAAGAACCACCCAAACATGTGCATCAAGTCCCCCCTCTCAAAATAAACAAATGCTCAAAGACCTTATGCAACTTGCCAAATTTAGGTATGGGAGGGTTATCATGGTGACCTATTGGGTAAATCATTCACCAAGTTAAGGAGTGTTTCCCAGGTGGACCCTCTCTAATTCATGTGAAGAGTATAAGGTGGATAGGGGTAATACTTTTGGGCATGGGGTTTCTTGACATACAAGGGCTCATATTGTCTCATTTATGGGTGCCTTTGTAGAGGGTGTGTTTCCCTTCGTCCGTGATGCATGATCTTTCAAATCCCTTTTGCCATTTAATTTATTAGAGTGCTCCCAAGCTGAAGCCAAAGTGTGACTTCTACCTAAGCATGAAAAACATTGCCCACACACGTTCTACCTTGGTTGGAATGTTTAATTAGTTATTTATTTTACGGGTCCCTCATTTTTTGTGAGAAATATTTCATTGTTCTTGGGATCCCTAGGGTAGTACATGGAAGGTTTATGATTGGATTTTATCTTTTTCCAGCTACAAGCCTTTGGGCCTTCATCCCCTTCTTCCCATGCAATGAGGTACAAGCCCTTCTTGGGTCAATGTGGCCCGAAAACCCAAAAGATGAGGAAACAAAGGGAAAGAAACGTGGAAAGTGGTAAGTATGTACAGGAGCGGTATGATGACTCATCAAGGAGACCCCTAGTAGAAAAAATTTCCCCGAGGGTGACCACTTACTAGGAAAACAATGTTAACCACGAAGGTGAAACAAGGAAAATAACATAATTTTCAACCTAACATTTTCAAAATCAAGGAAGAACCCTTTGCAACATATTCAAATGCTTCATTTATTAAAATGGCACTTACCACTACTTCGGGTGTGTTAGCTCATGGAGTAAGACTTGTTGTACTCTGTGAGCCAAGATGGTGTGGTGAATGACACAACCATCGATCTCATGGTGATGTGTTGTGTGACGTGGGACACCTCCTGTTGGTCTGTCTCTCGGTACTCCATGTATGCAATATGAGGGCCTCGAGACTCAATCTCCTTAGTTACCCCTAGAAAAAGGGGGTAACATGTGGCTCCTACTTGGGGACATGTGCTCTCCATAGAGTGCATGAGAACCAAAACATCTTCTGGTAAGACCTATTCCTACACACACCAAAACAAACAAACATGTTTGGGCATCTAGGTTGGCACACTCATCCTTTGTTCATATAATCAAAATCTAAAAAATCAAAATTGACAACTAATCTTAGAAAATAAATTTTTTCATTTTTTCAAAATTTCTAAACTAACATGTAATATGATGAAAGCAAATGATATAAATCAATGATGCAAAAAAAATGAAAGTAGAGAAAAATTAAAAGTGAAAATGAGATGCAACTAAACTACCATGAGCAAGCAAAATGCAAATGAAAGAAATAAAGATGACCTACCTACTTACCTGGAGCTTGGGCCTTGAAGAAGTCATGTTCCTTGAACATTAGATTCGAAGAAGAGACCCATCAACTGATAATGTCATATTTCTCCACTCCATGGTAGACAAGTAGTAGCTTCCCTTCTCGAAATTCTGCTTGATAATGTAAGGGCCAATCCATAAAAAATAATTCTTTTGATCATACTTGGGCTTGCCCTTCCTCTTATCCAACATGAGTGCAAGGCTCTCTTCACTGAATTTAATGTAAGGTATGTTCTCAATGTAATGGTATGAAGGTGGTTCTGCATTGACCATATCTTTAATGACCTTTTCACATTCTTTATCTCTTTTATCTTCTTCTTTCTTTAGTATCTTGATGGAGCCCAACTCTTTTCCTTAGAATTATACAAGTTTTTCTTTGTATTCATTTGTCCTTGGAAGTAGAGTATCTATGCAGTCCTTCTGCATAAACGACAGGTCTCATGGATCATACTCAATGGTATTTGGAGCATAATCAAATACCATAGGAAGTAATGAAATGGAGGTAGGGGAGATGGGGCAACCTTCTCTATCATTCGAGGTGGAGATTCCTTTATTGGATGAGATGGAGCTTGCTTATCTAGTGGTGGATGAACTAGATCTTGTGGTGGAGATACATGATTTTTATTCCTTCTCACATATATCAATGTTTCCCTCTTCTTCAACTCCTTCCTCTGATCCTCAGTTAAGTAGTTAAGCACTTTGAGTTGGCCTTCTCTAGCTCCCCTCTTCCTAACTTCATCGATTTGTTCTTGCGTAATGTCCACATACTCATCATCTTGGAAAGCGCAAATTGTGTCTATGAATTTCATGCTATCAGGAGAATCCTCCTCTCATCCAGGACACTCATCTTTTGGATGGGGTTCTTGACAAGGAGAACACCATGGTGATTCCTCCAAATTGACCATACCAACAAGGTTCAAAGTATCAGGAACATTTGCCTCTTTTTGAGGTTTTTCTTTCCAACCTGTAGCATCCCTTTTTTGTCTGACAAAGGGAGGTCTCAAAGAAGATTGATTTCTTTCCATACTTGTCAATCGATTCATAACTTGATGCTGATTTTAGACGAACTGAGCATTCATTTTATCAAGCTTCTAAGATAGGAGAGTTATTGGATCTGGCGCATTGTTTTTTGATTTATTTTTCTTTTCTTTCGTCTTGGTACGAGGATACAGATATGGCTCAATATTGGATTAAATAATATTCTCTTCTATTTTTGAACTGTATTCTTTGTCTTTTTCCAAAGTGTTGGGTTTCTTATCCCTTAGGATGAAATCCAATTTCCCATCAAAGGCATTCATATAGAGGAGACAAACATCTGCTTCGGATGGGAACAAATCCTTTGGGATTTTCCTATATAGTTTATCAAATCTAGTGTCAAATTCACTCATTGTCTCATTCTCCTTCTTCTTAACCTGGTTGAACTGAGTCATCAACATTTTTTTATCCTTCTTTGTCGTCCATTTGATTTTGAAAAACTTAGCGAAATATTCATATGATGCTAGGTGATTGTCAGGAAATCCTTTGAACCACCTCTAGGCATATTCAGTAAGAGATGTAGCTAGTAGATTCATTTCCACTTCTTCATATTCCACTCCTTCATTTTCCATGTCTTGACCGATTGCATAGAGGTGTTCCTCAAATGTGACCACATTGTTTCCTGAAAACTTTGGCAGCCATTTGTTGGTTTCTTTAGGCATAGAATTGGGATATCCAAGGATGGACACTAAGTTTAAGGGATTATAAAGGTATTTTTACCAAGGATGAGTGTTGGATGTATGGGTTGACTTAGGTTCTACCTTATTTCTCCAACAAAACCCTAGAAACCATCGACCCCTCTGGTAAACCAAAAGGAAACACTGTGCACAGAGTGCACAACACAGTCTCACCCGAGATGGATTGTGGGTTATTGCATGACCCAAGTGTCTACAATCATGGAAGGGATGGAACTTGTGGGAATGTTAGGAATATTATACTTCTTCTAATTCAACATTCATTATACCATACCATCATTCATTAGATCTACTATTCTATCCATTCAATAACATTCATTCTACAGAAAACATCATACTATTCTATTGCATGTTGTAAATAAAATTCAATAGATTCATCCATTTAGTTATTCATTCATCATCAAGCATATAACACATTAGAGAACACACACACACACAGAAACACCATGTTTTATCATGGTTCACCCCCTTTGGGATACATCCACAAAGATCTTCTGCTTATTTATTATTCTTCATCAAAAGGTCATGCGTTGTGCACATTACATCATAGGTTTTAGTACTGGTGAGGCTGACCAACATCACACCAAGCTCTACAGCTTGTGACCTGACCCTCAATTACAATCCATCTAACTCCACCTTAGTTCCTCAACTATTAAAAAAAATAGATACTTCAACTCAAAACTCAAAAAAGCACTCAAAGTAACTCTCTCATACAAAAGTGATAATGATACTCCCCTAGCTACCTCATACATCCTCTATTTATACTTTAAAAAAGGGTAAAGCCCCTTAAATAGTACCCCAAAACCCTAATTATAAGTGGACTGAACTTGTCCACATTCTAACTACCTTCACATGCTAATCTACAATTTCGTCGCACTTCTTTTCCTTTGTTCCTAATGCCTTTCTTCCTTTGCCTTCTTGGTCCATTATGCCTCGTTTTCTACGTTGTATCTCAAACCTTACCCTAAAATTTCCTACTCCAACAGGCCCCCAACACTAACTCGTGGCTTGTCCCTTTTGTCAGGGCCTGCACCACCTGCATTATTACGTGTTCCTCCAGTACTTTTATAGTTTCTGAGTGCACCTGTTCTAGTTTTCCTTTCTCTATTTCCAACTTTGTTATCATATTATTTGCTTTCTCCTGAAGTGACTCCAACCGAGCTTGTCTTGTCTATCTTTCTTCTTGGATTGTCTTCAATTCTACTTGCATATTTTTCATTTCATGCACGACCTTCATTCTCTCTGATATAGGAATTTCCTTCTATATTTTATTTAAATCCGGAATTGCGGTATTCATCTTCTCTTCCCTCTGATCCAATTGTTGGATTCCTTTGTCTTTTATCAGGATCATCCATATATGTGCAGTCATTTCGTAGAGCTCTGCTACTTCTTTTGTTTTTAGCACGATAATTTCCGTGTGTTCTATTTCCTATTTCTCCTTCCTTGATCTGACTTCTGGAGGGATACTTGGTGTCAACTTCCCAACTAATTCTATTACCTCCTATTTGTACCGATCCATCACCTACGCTATCCTTTGTATCTTTTCTTCTGCATTGAGGTCTCCTGCTAGTGTGTTGTCTGGAATCATTTGGAAGACTTCCTCAAGTCTTTGCTCTAGTTTCTCTGTGCATTGTTTTTCTTCATCTCACTCCAGTTGTACCTCTTTGAAAGTTGTCTCTAGTATCTCCTTCTCTTCCTTGGTTGTCTCCAAGTTTTTTGCCTCTTCCCTAGCCCTTGAATGTACTTCTTATGCAACGCTCATCTGCAAATTATATAGCTCTTTGGTTGGTATCTTGGACAGAGCCAAGTCCAACTGTTCTACATCCTTCAATGGTTTTTTTGCAGTATCCTCATCTACTTGTAGCATGTTTTGTCTTATTTGGAATGTCGCACTTCCCACTATTGGTGTTTTCATTGTTTCCTTCCCTTCATGTATTGGTGCCTGTTGCGTTGTTCTTCTATGTTGTGCAACATTGATTTGTAAGATCTCCAGAACTTCTTTAACTTCTATTAAATTCTTCATGAGTTCTTCTCTTTGAGATTCAATGACATATAAAGTGTCTTCTCCTCTATCTTGAAATTTATCTGCTACCAGATGCGTATCATCTTTAGTGATTGTGAGTTGAATGGGCTTCTTCTATGCTTTCATCTTCTTCTTCTATTCTCCCATCTGTATTGTTGATTTCCTCTTTGGTGGTGTGTCTATATGTGCTGGAATATTTGTTTCTAGTATGTTTCTAGTCCCTATCTCCTAGCTTGGGATCTCATATTTCTTATGTGATTCTCCATTTTTTCTTTTTGTGCCCTCAGTTCCTAGTAATAAGGCTCTTGGTACTGTTTCCTTCTTCCTTGGATTCTTTGTTGCTGTACCAGAAACGTTTTTTTTGGTGCGCTTTGTTTCTTTTCTAGTATTTTTTGTTGGGATACTATACTTCTGCAATGTGTTAGCTTCTTCCTATTCTTTTCCCTTTGCTCCTTTCTTGACTACTACTGACACCTCCCACTCATCTGGCCATTCTGTTAGTACCCATTGGACTTCTTCTATTGTTATGCAATACTGCATCTTTAGCCATGTCTTCTTAGGGTATCTTTTGGATTGTATCCATATGTTATGCCTAGATGCCTTAAAATTGGCTATCCCCTCATGCTCCTTCACCACTTCATGTGAAATTCTCCATGTATCTGCAATTTTCTCCTGCATCTCCTGAATGTACATGGCAAAAGTGCTTGAGTTGGATGCCACACTTTCCTCTTCTATCACAAAAAATTGAATACTTTGGTTTTTTCCATGCCTCCAAGGCTATCAAAATCAACATCCAAGAATAGTGGGACTTCGTTCCAACATCCTGTGCATCTCTGCAGTCTTCCAGGAATAAATTGAGAGGATACGACGCCCAACTTAGAAATGTTCCTTTTGCGCATTGTGCATCTACTGCAACTACTCCTGCATGTGCCTCTTCTTTGTGACACTTTCTAAGTAGTTTGTAGTCCATCAACTTTGTCACAAATTTGGTAGCTGGGTCATTGATATTCTTAATTATCATACCTTTGTTTCCTTTGTATGTGCCAAATTGTGCCTTCACTTCGTCTACAATAGTCTTCTCCTTTCTTTTGTCATCAAGATACTACTTAGTATTTACCCCATCTGTTGGAAGTCCTGTAAGCTTAGCAATTAAGTTGACATTGATCGGGACATGTCTGTCCATCCATAAAAACCCTCCAAGTACGTACGCAAAAAATTGTTTTACGCATGCATTAATGTCCGCCCCCCTGCTAAAGCGAGGAATTTCTAGTAAATTCATAATTCTAAAGTTGTAAAGTCCGACTATCCACTTTTTGGGCTCATTATCGGGATTCCTTTCGAGGTTGACCCCCTGTTTTCTATGTAAACCTTTTATGCAAGCTCTAGGAATTTTGCTACTTCAGTCACATTGTGGTTGACGTACTTCGATTTTGGAACACATCCCAACATATATTCTACCACTATGACTGAATCTTGAATGTGGGGCATTGAAAACAAAATATGTGTTTGTGTGCGTGCTATCGCCACTGCTGCCCTTTTCTTCGATGACCCTGCTATTATTTGCCCTTGAGTTTCTTCATCCTACATTTCTTCATTCACGTCGTTGTCATCTTTGACCTTCAGGGGTTCCTCTGTTATGGATTTCTTTGTTGCATCCATTTTATCTGATCTTTTAATCTCACTGTCTTCTTCCTGCTCACCCTGTGTCGACCCCACTTCTGGGTTTGTTGTATTAGGGTTTGCTGCTGCCCTAGGGTTTTTCACTTCATGTGCGTGGCTTACTGCTTCTTCTTCTTGGTTTTTCTCCTTGACCCATGTCAGAATGAATGATTCAATTTCTGTTGTTGGAATATCATCCACATCGATCACCCGATTGTCTCCTCCATCGATCTGTTATGGATTCTGGTCTTTCGCGTGAACTGGCTTGGCGCTCCGAATTTTGGCAGTGACATTGTTCAAATTCTGGAAAAAATTTGTGCAACTTGAATGGATTCTTCACAATCTTCACCCACGATCACAATCTGTTTTCTCTGTCACTCCTTTGCTAAAAAAAGACATTTTTTTTTCTTTTTCCATGCATTTCCCTTTTTATAAACTCTATCATAAATTCTCTAACATACCCTCTCTTTTTCGTTCATCGGTTTTTCACTTTCCCGGTCATTTTATGTCTCGTCACTCCGTGTTTACTTTTCCTGCGTGCAATATCATGAATTATGTCGCACCGATTTACTTTCTACTGCATGTTATCATCCTCAACTATCTCTCTACCATTTATTCCTCTAACTACTTATTTTTTGGCTTTTTCTCATTTTTCTAGTTTTTTCTTCTTTTTTCTTCTTTTTCTACTTTTTCTCATTAATTACAACACAAAAAGTACAATTCTACTTTTTGTGTTGTAATTAATGAGATTTGGTAGGTTGTTTGTCCCTACATAGTTCCATTCGGCTACCATTCAACATTTCTTGTATCTCCTTGCCTACTAAATCCTTCAATTGCACAACACCTCCATCTGTGACAAACCATATCTCATATGGCCTAGCCAATGCATTCTGAATATCCTTGGGTGCTACAAGTATTTACTGTCATACAAGAGAACCATATCTCCTTCTTTGAGGTTCTTCTTCCTAATATGTCCGTCATGCCAAGATTTATCCTTTTATTTCTATACCTCTTGATGGAAACCAACTATGATTATGTCTTCTTCTAATTCCATGATTTGAGCCAATTTTTCCTGTGTTGTGCCTATTTTTTTCATATCTATAATTGTTGCAATGCGCAGACTTGGTATCAAATAATCCAAGGGAACTACTGCTTCTTGTCCATACACCAACCTAAAAGGTGTTTTCCCCGTTATCTTCTTGCATGTAGTTCTATAAGCCCATAACACTACCGATATCTTCAAGTTCCATTCATCCATGTTTACATTACAAATCTTGGTCAAGGGATTCTCCAATATCTTGTTAAATGCTTCAACTGTTCCATTTTCCAATGATGATAAGGAGTGTTCTTATGGTGATGCATCTCAAATTCTTCTAGCATTGCCTAGATTGTACTGTTGATAAAATGAGTCCCCTGATCACTCATAAATATTCTTGGACATCCAAACCTTATAACTACATGTTCAAATAAAAAGCGCATTGCAGTCTCTATGCTGCAATCCTTCACTGGTGTGGCCTCAACCCATTTGGTCAAGTATTATGTCATTGTAATAATATATCTAGCTCCTAAACTTCTGATTGGTGGATTAATTGGACCTACAAAGTCTATTTCCCACTTATCAAACACTTTCAAAGTTACTTAAGGTATCAATGGCATCTCATCCCTCCTGGATGGATTTCGAACTCTATGGCATACATCACAATTCTGACAATACTCCTTTGAATCCTTGTGAATTGTTGGCCACCATAATCCTACGCGCGATACCTTATGCACAATGGCTTTTCCTGCATAGTGTCCTCCAACAATTCCTTCATGTTCCTCTGCTAAAACGATTGGCCTTTCATGCTCCATAACACATATCCTCAAAATGTTTTCTGCTCCAAGTTTGTACAAGTGACCTGTAATCAATTGGTAGTCTGTAGCTCTAACCACCAAATTTTTCTTATGTGCACTATTAAATTCCTTTGTTGCAAATTATGTACTCAAAAACTCAATAATGTCGAAAAAATACTCATAAGATATTTGTACTGAAAAAAATTGTGCATCAGGGAATTTGTCCAACAAGTTACTTGGTTCTTCTCCATAAGTTATCCTGGATAAGTGATCTGGTCCTGCATTCAATCTTCCCGGCTTCACCACAACTTCAAATTCAAACTCTTGGAACAAAAGTAGCCATCTGCATATTCTCCCCCCCAACATTGGCTTGTTGAATAAATATCTAAGAGCAGAGTGATCTGTAAACATCTTGAAATGTTTCCCTAACAAATAATGTCTGAATTTATGCAATGCATACACCATAGTTAATCCTTCTCTTTTTGTAGTATTGTAGTTATGTTATGAATCTAGTAACTTTCTTCTTGCAAATGCAATTGGGTGATCTATATCCCCTTCCTCTGGATTTGTCAATACTACTCCTAGCGTTATTGCAGATGCATCCACATGCACATGAGACTCCTTTGCCCAGTTTGGAAATACTAAAATTGGCGTTGTCACCATCGTTTCCTTCAAAATATCCAAACTTTGCTGGCATTCTTCATTCCACTAATATTTAATGCCCTTCTTCAACAATTTCTCCATTGGCACAATAATCTGTGCATATCCCCTTATAAACTTCTTGTAATATCTTGTACGACCAAGTGTACTTTTCAACTAACACACTAACTTCGGTAGTGGTAAGTTTACTATGAATTTTTTTTTAGCAGGATCAACTAGCAGACCTTGTTTACACACCACATGCCCTAACAAAATCCCAAAAGGTGCGTTGAAAATACATTTCTTAATATTCAATGAAATCTGACACTGTCGACATCTTTCTAACATCAATATTAACACTTCCACATGATCCTTTAATAAATTGAACATTGTCCAATCATCCAAGTAAACCTCCAAAAACTTATGAATGAAGTCTTTAAAGGCAACTACTACTACCCTTAAAAAAATTGTGGGTGCATTGTTCAACCCAAATGTCATAACTGTATAGTGGAATGATCCCCATTCTGTAGCAATTTTTTTCTTCTTTCTATCTTTTGGTGCTATCCTAATCTATTGATATCTTGAAAACCCATATGTAAATGAATAGGCTTCTTGAACTCCTACATTCTCCAAAACTTCATCTATAAATGGGGTAGGAAATAGATCATGTAAGCAAGCATCATTCATTTTTCTCATATCTACATAGATCCTAATTCCCCCTTTGCTTCTTTTCCTCCACTACCATAGGGCTGATCCATTATGATTCTTCCACAAGTTCTATGACACCAGCCTCTGATATCTTGTCTATTTCTTCCTTTACCTTATGCTTATACACTGGATTTAGCCTATAATGTCTCTGTCTTATAGGTCTGGATTCTGGCTTCAAAGGGATCTTCATCTCTCCTAGTTCTCTTTCTAATCCCTTTAACTCTTAAAACGTTGCTGGAAACAAATCACTGTACTCGCGTAGTAACTCTATGATTCTTTCTACTATCTGATTATCCCAATAATCTCCAATTCTTGCAATCTTTGGGTTTTCTGTAGTTCCAATTTTTACCTTCTTGATATTTAATGGTGTAGCATAATCTTATGAATCTAGATTTGGACCTTCTACTTCCCTCTCCCCTTCAACTTCTGGTATTTGGATATTGCACAGGTTTTCTTTTGCTGGGTGTTCTTCTTTGACATGATAACAATGTAGAAATTGTCTGACTGTTTGTTTCTTTAGATATGTTGTCATAATATCCACTTCAGGTTCTTCGAAAATCATGTCTCTTACTACCTTCAATGTTGTATCTATCTCTGGACTTTCATGCTCAAAGGAAAATGTAATCACAAAATTATGATGTATCTCTTCCCAATTTGCAGTTTCGCTCCGTTGTTCCTATTCTGTGTACCAGTTCTTTGGAATTCCTTATAATGTGTGAATAAAATGGTTTGGACATTCTTCTAGTGGTATTAATTTCCATTGAATTATACATCTTTCTACATGTTCTTCGGGTTGTCAAATTCCATCATATTTCTCCTCATATCTATGCTCTTGTTCTACGCCGAATCTGATGCACAGTAACCTCTTGCATTGAGACCAATTGTTGATCTTCTCTTTATGTGTACCCCACCAATGGGAAGGTGTATCTTTCAAAGCAATATCTAATATTGGTAATCTTTGATTTTCTACTACTTATGATTCAAACTTTATTAAAAATTCTTATAAGTCATTCACACCATAAAAAGTTGAAGGCTCTCTTACCTTTGAACCAATCCATCTTAGTGTGCACGTCATTCTGGCACATCTTCTAGTGGATAAATAATGTAATCATTGTTGTCAGTTCTCCAGTCATGTGTCAGAGTTTGAAGCACAATAACTAATACTCCTCCAACTCAGCATTCCATCTGCAGTTGGGTTAATATAATCATCTTCGCGCGTGGTAGTTCTATACAATTGATTTATGTCTTATGAAATAAAATTTTATGTCGCAAGTTGCACATACCTTCCTCCTTCCGAGGGATCCAATGGCACAATAACTCTATATTCTCCTGAATTAAAGATCATCTTCCTTGTATTCAAGTTGATAATAGTTTGGTTATAAAAATCCTAATCCAGACCCAACAATGTTGGATATAGTGAAGTATTATCTACTATGTCAATGACCTCAAATTCTACCATGGTGCACACTCCATCTAGAACTACTGGTATCCCCTTCAATTGAATATGTGAGAATCCCAATGTAGGTTCTCCCATAACTTCCCATGTCTTATTTTTCAGAACATTGACTTCAAACCCTAAGTCTAGTATAATATCCCCCATATTAAAATCTCCAATGTTTGAATTCAACCTGAATTCCCTACTACATTATTCTCTTCTTAAGAACTTGATTGACCCTCTTGGGTTCTAAATTCATTTCCTGTCCAGAATTACACTTCTCTAACAAACACCATAATATTTGTAAAGAATTTTTGTCATTCAACAACTTCACACAAGACCCCAAAAAATTTCTCAAATTACTTACTTGTTCTGATGGCTTCTCTCTATTAGTCTAATCAAATAATGGAGGCATGGCATACACTAGTATATCATTTATTGGATTTGTTCCCAAAGTTGACCCAATGTTTTCTTTCAAAATATCATGTCTAGCTTCTTTGAATGTCTCCTTCTCTTTGCGTGCATGAAACTTATGTTCAGGTGTTGTATTCTTCCTGACTCATTGGTACTGATCATGATCCTTCTTTACTGCTTCTCCTCCTATCTTTGATCCCCCTCTAGTAACTATGTTGATATTCTTCCCATCCTCTTCTTTGTTTTCCATAGCAATCCATTGGACATTCTGATTGTTCTGGCTCCTCTTGTCCTGTATATTTTTTGAAAATGTCAGACAATCTTCTATCTCATGGTCCACTGAGCGACAATACTAACATGTTGTAGGTGGCTGTGGAAAATATCTTTCATAATGCCTAGGTTTCTAACAATTGTGACAAACTACATGTCCTCTTCCTACTTTAAAGCCTCTTCCTCCAAAACCTCCTCCCCTGAAGCCTCCTTTGTTTCCTTGATTATCTCCGTGCGGTGTATTATACTATGGTCCTTGATTGTACTGAGGCTTTTCATTACTGTATTGTGGTGGTGTTGCACACTATGACATATTTTTATTATGTAGTGGTGCTCCAAACTGTTGCGCGTTATGGTACCTTGGTGGTGTTGCAAACTGTTGAGCGTTATGGTACCTTGGTGGTGTTGCAAACTGTTTCACATTGTTATACTATGAATGATGCACATGTTGTGTTGTCATTAATTCATCTTGCACCCTATATGCATCTGATGTCCTCTCCTTCATTATCTCCAAGGTTCTGTAGTCCTTGTCTTTATGTCCAACTAACTTGAAAAAAATACAAAATGTAGTCTTGGATACTGTCTTATACTTCTGCATCATGGGACAATGATAGGGATCATGCCCATGTGTTTTGCATATCTCACACCATGGTCCTCCTGAAGATAAGGGATTTGTCATACCTACTCCTATATACTGCACAAATAATGGACACTCATTCTTATGATGACCTTTTGTCTTTCATAATGTACATCACACATATTCTCTTTTCTCGTTGCCTTTATTTTGATTCAACTGAAATGTTAAGTTCTTCATGTCTACTCTCAGTTCTTACACAACTGGATTTGCATGCTTATATTGATTTTCCTCTAACTGCAATGTTGCTTGCAAGGCCTCGACCTCAGCTTGTAATTTTTTTTGTCTCAAAGGGTACTTGAAATATGCCAATAAAGAGTTAACAAATAAATAACTATGTTTCATATCAGTAATAGGGTACTTAAACTTACCTTTTAGTCTTTTGAACTTCTGGTCCACCTCCTAGACTAATTCTCTTGGTTTCTACTTAATCTCTATCATCTCATTCATGAACTGATCCTCTAAACTTGGTTTATGAAATCCATTTATTAATTTCCTCTTCACCTCTGTGACGGTTGTAGGCACTCACATTGGATTATTTACTACGAGACCCATATAACAATACAATGCACAGTCTCTGAATGTGATTTCCAACTGCACAACCTTTGTATCTTCATCTGTAATATGATTATTTTCCCATATCTTCTCATAGATAAACAAATTCTTTTATGGGTCCTCCGACCCTTCTCCTCGGAACTATGGTAACCTGATAATTGGATCTTGTCCTAGCATTGTGAAGTTTGTTGTACTACCACCTCTGCACGATGTAGATACTTGACTAATACTTGTTGAACTTACACTTCTGCTTGAGTTTCCACTGGACCCACGTCCAGTAAAAATTCTTCTACCACTAATCACTTGTTGGTTAACCAATTTTTATTCTTCAGATGTCTTAGTCACAGATGGGGTTGCGGGTTCCACACTAATTCATATCTGGAGTGGAGAGCCTTCTTCTGGGATGGACCCCTGACCTCTAGTTTTCCTCTCATATGTGGCACACGATATTTCCTCAATCTTCCATGTCACACAAAGATCATCTACATCTTTCTCATCACTGTCCAAGCCCTCTTGCTCGGATAATTACCTATTTTTCTTATTGATCTTATACTGGTAGGTTCGTCCGCTACACGCCACTCCTTATTTCCTTATTATTTCCCTGGTTTGTTCCTCATCCATCATTATGGGGTCCAATGCTTCCTTCTTTTGTAATCCATCCAGAGCCCTCTCCATATATCAGATCTTCCTTAGTGTTTCCCCTAGCTCCCCCATGCGCTCAAAGTGATTTAGTTTTTTGATTCCATGGTCATCATGCATTTATCATGCAATAATATATTGATCGACATGTAAAGAGACCTAATGTACCTCCCTCTTGGTCCCTTCAATAATTCCTTCTCTGCAGCAATGATATGACTTCATTGTATCGACTGAAAATTCAGTAATAAACCCTGCAGTAATACTTTCTAACCAAAATCCATTGCGTGCGTGAATTTGTTATTAACCCTTTCCAACCGCATGATGTTCTCAATAGTCCACTCTATTGGCCTTATCCGATTAGTTGGATGAGTATCCTTCAACCTCAATAACCACTCATGTAACAATTCTGGAAAGTAACAAAAATATGCTTCATGCAAATAAGTAAACACATACCTCTGCAGATACTGGTACAATGTATATTTGGAGCTTCTATTATCTTTCTCCATGAACTCCAACTACTTTTTCTCCAACCATATTTCAATCTCTTTTTTCATAGGGTTCCATGGCAGAAAAATCCCCTTTTACCATTGCATTATCTTCATCAAATCCCCTCCAATCAGATATGTTGAGTTCCAACTGAGAAAGGAACCATTTGTTGGATGTATGGGTTGATCTAGGTTCTACCTTAGTTCTCCAACAAAACCCTAGAAATCATCGGCCCCTCTGGTAAACCAAAAGGCAACACTGCGCACAAAGTGCACAGTGGAGTCTCACCCAAGATGGTTTATGGGTGATTGCATGACCCAAGTGTCTACAATCATGGAAGGGATGGAACTCATGGGAATGTTAAGCATACTAGACTTCTTCTAATTCAACATTGATTCTACCATACCACCATTCATTAGATATACTATTTTATCCATTCAATAACATTCATTTTGCAGAAAGCATCATACTATTCTATTGTGCATTGTAAATAAACTTCAACATATTCATCCATTTAGTTATTCATTCATCATCAAGCATATAACACATCAGATAACACACACATAGAAACACCATGTTTTACCATGGTTCACCTCCCCTGGGCTACATTCACAAAGATCTTCTGATTATTTATTATTCTTCATCAAAAGGTCTTATGTTGCATGAATTACATCATAGGTTTTAGTACTGGTGAGGTTGACCATCGACGCATGAAGCTCTACATCTTGCGACCTGACCCTCAATTACAATCCATCGAACTCCACCTTATCTCCTCATCTATTCAACAAAAAAGATACTTTGACCCAAAACTTAAAAATGTGCTCAAAGTACTTCTCTCATACAAAAGTGATAATGATCCTCCCCTAGCTACCTCATACATCCTCTATTTATACTTTAAAAGTGGGTAAAAACCCTAACATCATACCCCAAAACCCTAATTTTAAATGGACTCAATTTTTCCACATTCTAACTACCTTTGTGCACTAATCCACAATTTTGTCGCGCTGCTTCCTTTTCCTTCTTGGTCCATTTTTCCTCGTTTGTTGCAATGTATCTTGAACCTAACCCCAAAATTTCCTGCTCCAACAATGACCCATTGGGGCAAAGGGAAGGTTACCGTGGAAAATGGTTTTGACAATAGGGGAGTTAAAAGGAGGCTTTCTTTGGTAAACCTTGGAAGACTTGAATCTTCAATGGGGAAGGGTCTTTTGGAAAGAAAGATTCTGGGCTGGTGGAGTCGCCAAATGAGCTTTATAAATATATCATCAAGAAAAGGAAAGGGGAATTTCCTCAACTGGAGTCACAATTCAAGCTAGGGGTAAAGGATTTGGTATCAAAGCTTTCCAAAGTTTCATTAGAGCACGAAAGAGGATTCAAAATCCTCCCCAGAAAAAAATTCCAAAATGTTATCATGCACATTGTAGGTTGGGAAAATCCTGACCCAATCCAAAAGAGTGAGACACCTATGTGAGTATCTACCCACTGCCACCTTATAGATACTCCCCTCTCTTTAGTGATGATGAGTCACCACAAGGGGGGAATCTCGGTGACCCTATGGGGATTGAGATGGAAAGTGGTAGGATGACCAATGAAACCCCTATAGGTCAAGTTTGGAAGTGGAAAGGGGATTAGAAAAGAGTCTTGTTGGTGAAGGGTATTTTCCAAGGTGTTGTGTATCTGCAAGACAATGCTAAATAACCAAGACAAGACGATTGATCGAGATACAAGAAAAATAACCAAGGGAACAAGAAATTAGAAACTAAGCTTGATGTTCTAAATTGCAACAATATATCGTATTTATATCAGCAAAGTAAACTAGCAAATGGTTGCAAAACATGTTGCCAAAATTCCAATAAAACATATTAGAAAATAAGCTAGCAATGTCTAGTTTAACTTTCACTGAATAACAAAAGACTTTAATGGAAATTAGGGTTGTTTGTTAGGTGTTATCAGTAAATTATTATAACACCCAAGTGGTTGTAGCAAACAATTGCTACAACAACAAGATCTAACCACTAAAATCAACATACAATCCACCCAAAATATAGCCAAAGACAAGTAGATTAAATATGGCAATTTGCAAGCAAATTTCAATGGTAGACTAGTGAGTAATGAGAGAGTTTTAAGAGTGTCTTGTTGCATCCCTAATGGTTTTATAATTAATTTTATTACAGAAAGAGAATTACTAGGCTAAGGTAGATGCTCTAGTGGCTCAAGAAAGCTAAAATCATGAAGAACAACTTCCAATTTAGACAATCACAAAATCTCTATTTTTCACGTTTTCCAATGCAATGATTTTATTTCTCCAATGGAAAAAATAGATAAGTGCCTTATCAATTGGGTTATGGAGTCTCTTTTTTAAGAGTTAGGGTTTGCAACTTCTCTAGGGGTGTAAGCCTTTTTACTTCCTAGAGCAGGCAAAACCTAGCAAGGAAAAACTAGGAAGGTGTAAGCCCTTTTACTCCTCCTAACAACCTTTGCAATAGCTTATCCACTTAAAAATAATGATGACTTGGTGGAGGGTGCATGCCCTTATACTCCTCCAAGATTTTAGACAAGAACAACCATGAAACAAGAAGAAATACTAACAATATGAAGAAATTCGTCACCAATTTCAAGAGATAGCAAGTAAAACCCTTGTCTACCAATAATGTGTTAGAGTTTAAGCTATTATTAGGTTTCTTTTCAATTTACTAGATAACCATAGCATAGATAGGATCAATGAGAAATACACAATCACAAGAGACACATCATTTATTCTGGGAAACCCTCATGGGGGAGAAAACCCAACAAAAACTTCCTTAATATAGATAGCCAATAAAATGCCAAGAGAATAAACCAAACAATACATAAAGTCCTCTCCCAAGCATGCACCTCTCTCTCTCTTCCTTCTTCTCCAACTGTAGCTCCAAACTTGTGCTCTTATGATCAAGTGAATGAGTGAAAAAATGAGGCACTAGCCTCTCGTATTTATACAATCTGGCATGTGTAAACTGAGGTGTCTTTTCATTGGCAGGGCCAACTTCTCATTATGGGTGGTTATAACCACTTTAACATATTCTGGGGGCCGAATTCTCATTCTGCCTATTACAATTAGGGTTTGACCAATCCACAAAAGGGGATTTGGTCATTTACAATACCCGACATGAATCAATCCACAAAAGGGGATTGATCTAATGAATAATACATCAATAATAAATAGAATACTCTTTACAGCAACAATATTTCAACATAATGTTCCACCATACATGCAAGAGATAAACATCCAAGAGATAGAGCACCACTTCCTTCCACAAGACAAGTAACTATAATCCAAAATTTGCACAAGAGATAAAGACATGTGATTTTCCCAAAGAGGGAAAAAATTTCAGCCACAAGTATGTAATTCTCAAGTGAGATGATTATGTCTGAATGAAATGAAAAATTCTCTATTTATAGGAGGTATTGCTAAAATTGTTTGTACACATTACTTAGGGTAAAACACAATTAGGGAGGTTGACCTCCTCTAATTTCCCATGTACAAATTATAATTCAAAATTTACATGAAAATTCCCATAAAAGGGGTGATGTTATGCCCTACTTAGTCTCTAAGTGAGAAATTTTTGGTGCAGACCTATCGGCCCTCAGGACTGAGATCCGCTCACAGGATCGTTCTATATGCCCTTCGAGCTGGATCGACTCTTTCAGATTGTCTTCTGGAATCCCCTTTCTAATCGATCCACAGGTTCTTTCTCGCAGTTCACGATCTCACAGTTCGCGATTTCGCAAGTTCGCAAGTCGTGACCTTCGACCCTTCCTCTGCGATCCTGCGATAACCGAGATCGCGGAATGGGTACAACTCTCCCTTTGTCAGCGCCCTCTTTGCACGACCACCGGCTAGGCTAAGCACTAGCACCTTCCGCCTCTCGTGCCTTCACGAGTTCAAAGGTCCAACCTTCGTTCCCTTTTCTCCCGAGTCCCCGAGACACGAGAGGTCAACGGGGTGTTGACTCCCTTCACTGAACAACGCGTGTCCGCCTGTCTATTCCATGGGCCCACCATGTGGTTCTGCCACGTGTCTCTTAGGTGCAACCTCGACACTTCGCGACTTCGCTTTTCACCGCTTCAGGAATTTCGGGATGAAAGTCTCGACCTTTTATGCGCCGATATGCGAAACGGCGAAATTCTGACACGTCTTCTTCGCGGGTCCCATGATGGAACTTCCCGCCTTTTTGGAGTTCTCGGACTTCACAACTTCACGAATCCGAATGCTAAGCCTTCAGCTCCTCAACTCACGAAACCCTGAAATGGTCAATGAGACTTTGACCTCTCGGTGAGTATGCCACCTGTCCACTCCCAGATGGACATCTCTGATCCACTCGCCACTTCGCTACTCGCCTTTCGCGAGCGATCCAACGGCCCTGGCTGACTTGGATCCTACGACACTGATTTCTTCTGAGATTACGCTTGAGGAAAGCTCGCCATAATGGACCTACTTCTCTGCAAGATCTGACGGCTCTTGTGACTTCGCGAATTCTTCTCAAAGAATTCCGACCGTCCGTTTCTTCCTAGACAATTCCTGCGAATTTTAACCAAGTATTTCTCTGCGGAACTTACCCGCCTACAACACAAACTTGCTACGCCTCCTTTCAATGCCTCAAGGCACCAACCTTCTATGCTTTTCTTCGACAACTGCGAAGACCCTATCCTTCCTGAGCTTTCTCCAACTCCGAGTCTTAAAGAAGACTCCCGCACACACCCCTTGTGGGAAATCTTTCAATTACTTCAAAGAATTGAAGTCCCTCGACTCTGCGCACTCCCTGCAACAGTAGTCCTTCAACTATTTCTCAGGTTCACAAACTCTAAGACTTTACTCAGCCTGCGCACACCTTGCACAACTCCTGTGCTCAACTTGCACTTCTGCGAGAATGAGAACAATTGTTACCCCTCCTGAGCTTTCAGAGATGAACTCTGACTTCTATCAATGCACTCCTTGCGGACAAACTTCACTGCACTCCTTGCAGGAATTTTACTCACTTAGGCAGAGAAACAATTGAAACTCATTCCTTACTCTCTCTCAGACTTCAAACACAAAGCATGAAATCATATACACAACATATAAAGCAAATGTATAACAGAAAGTAAACATCCATGAGCATAACATCCAACATCCATACACAGAAAACAAATATGACACCATGAATTTGAATTGAAGCTCTTTCTATTAATTCAAATCTCTGTACACAGGTGTTTTCAACTACAGCTCTCTGCTCTCTTCTCTATGCTCTACGCTCTATCTTGACATAATAATCTTACAACTACACAATGAGGGTGTCTAAATCCCGTTTCCCTCTTCTCCTAAATCTGTCTAATCTAAGCATTAAATTCTATCTACCTACATTCATTACACATAAAGGCTCTTATCTACTATGGACGAGAGTGAATCGCTCAAGGTCCTTTTACAATAATACAAGCATGCCTACACTTAATGACTTCGTTAATATTCCAAAACATTTTCAAAAAATGTGCTCAGTGCTTTTCCAACTGTCTCTTATCTCTGCGCTGTCTCACTGCTGGCTATGCTTGCACGCCTTGTGATGCCCCTGCATCATACTCCCTCGCTTGAAAATTTTCATGGGCTCCTGTCCATGAGCTCACGCACGGTCTGTCCATGCTTCTGGATTTCTGCTTCATTCTCCCAGTTGACATCTTCAATTGGATGGCCCTTCCACTTGACCAAGTATTCAAAGTATTGCTTTCACCTGGTCCTCTGACCAACTCTTTTGTCCAGTATGCGCTCCATCTGCGACTTTTCTGCAACTGGCATTTGTTTTATTCACTGAATCTCTAGCTGTTCACTACCTGCTTCTGCTTCCTTAGCTTTATAAGGGTACAAATACGAGACATTGAATATCGGAGAAATTTCGATCCCATCGGGTAATTCAATCTCATATGCATTTGCCCCAAATTTCTTCAAGACCTTACATTGTCCGATATTCTTCATCTTCAATTTGTTATATGTCCCCTTCAAGAATCTTTCCTTTCTCAGATGTGCCAGAATCAAATCACCAACCTCAAATTGAAGTTGTCTCATGTGTTGATCCGTTCTACGTTTATACTCTTGGCTGGAGTTTTTCAATCGCTCCTTCACCTGGCTGTGAAGTTCCTTCATTGCCTCTGCGAAATCCTCTGCACTAGCACTCCTAGTTGCATTCTGTTCTAAATTTCTCAATTCAGAAACTCCCCTTGGTTGTATCCCATAAACAATGTGGAATGGACTCTGCCATGTGCTTCTGTTGATTGAATCATTGTAAGCAAATTCTGCATGTGGCAGAATATTGTCCCACTGACTGTGGTGTTCTGTCACCAAGCTCCTCAGCAAGTCTCCCAAACTTCTGTTCACAACTTCTGTCTGTCCATCTGTCTGAGGATGATAAGCTGAACTGAACGACAAGTTTGTTCCTAGATTTTTCCATAAGGTCCTCCAGAAGTGTCCCACGAACTTGGTGTCTCGATCTGAAACTATGCTCCTTAGTAAGTCGTGAAGTCGAATGACCTCTTTGAAAAACAGATTCGCAATGTGAGTTGCGTCATTGGTTTTCTGACATGGTATGAAATGTGCCATCTTATAAAATCTATCCACTACCACAAAGATTGAGTCAAACCCTCTTTTTGTTCTTGGCAACCCCAATATGAAGTCCATGCTGACTGCATCCCACGGCCTGTCAGGTATGGGTAATGGTTGATAAAAACCTGCATTCTGCCTCTTTCCTTTTGAATGTTGACAAATTCTACATTTGTCCACGAATCTTTTGACTTCTGCTCGCATTCATGGCCAAAAATATGACTCATTCAACTTTTCGAACGTCTTGTCATGACCGAAATGTCCGGCCAATCCTCCACTATGTTTCTCCTTCAGCAAATTCTCCCTAATGGAGCATTTTGGAATACAAAGTTGGTTACCTTTAAACAATAATCCTTCCTGGATCATGTATTTGCACATTGGCTTCTATCCCTGAGAATTGGATTTCGAGCTGCTTCATACGCCTCTTTAAAATATGGATCATCTCTGTAGATGTCCCTAAGATCATCAAAACCCAATGTTTTGACTCTGAACTCCTGCAATAACAAACATTTCCTGCTCAAAGCATCAACAACTTTGTTAGCAGTTCCAGAAATATGATTAATTACAAAAGTAAAGTTCTGCATGTATTCAACCCATTTAACATGTCTTTGATTCAACTTCTCCTTTTGAGTCACAAATTGCAAAGCATGATTGTCACTGTATAAGACAAACTCCTTAGGAATCAAGTAGTGTCTCCATTTTTTCAATGCCTGAATAATAGAATAGAACTCCTTGTCATACATGGAGTATTTCACTTTCGCTTCATTCAGCTTCTCGCTGAAGTATGCTATCGGTCTGTCTTCTTGACTCAAGACTGCCCCTATTGCAAATATGCTTGCATCACATTTTACTTGAAATGTCTTTGTAAAATCTAGCAACACCATAATTGGTTGTTCCATGATTTTCTTTTTCAACAAATTGAAGCTTTTCTCAGCCTCTTCTGTCCAGTGAAAATACTTGTGTCTCTTCTTCACTGTGTCCATCATTGATGCACTAATTCCACTAAAATTCCTAATGAACTTTCGGTAGAAACTAACCAATCCGTGAAAACTTCTCATCTCAAATATACTCTGGGGTGATGGCTAATTCTTAATTACCTCCACCTTATCTGGATCCATCCTCAACTTATCTAAAGAAATAAAAAACCCCAAATAAATGAGCTCTGTCTTCATGAACGGGGATTTCTTCATGTTTATCAACAACTTCTCTTGCTGTAATCTCTTCATCACTGTAGCCAAATGTTCCAGATGCTCTGCCTCCGTTTTACTGAAAATCAGTATGTAATCAAGATACACAATGAAAAAATTTCCAATGAACTCCTTCAGGACTTCATTCATCAATCTCATGAAAGTACTCATCGCATTTGTTAAACCAAACGGCATGACAAGCCATTCATACAACCCTTCATTAATCTTGAAGGCTGTCTTCCATTCATCACCTTCTCTCATACGAATCTGGTGATATCCACTTTTCAAATCAATCTTCGAATTTTTTTTGGCTCCACTCAAGCAATCCATCAGATCATCCATCCTTGGCAATGGAAATCTGTACTTGATGGTTATTTTGTTGATTTCCCTCGAGTCAGTACACATCCTCTAGCCTCCGTTCTTTGTTGGACTGAGTACTGTTGGAACAACACACAGACTCAATCTTTCTCTGACCAAACCTTTGTCCAACAAATCCTGGACTTGTCTTTTGACCTCTTCATTCTCCTGTGGCTTTAATCTGTACCCTGCTTTGTTTGGAAAACTAGCTCTAGGTATGAGATCAATATGATGACTAATACTTCTAATTGGTGGCAACGAATGAGGTAGTTCGTCCACTACTATGTCAGCGAACTCTTCCAGCAGTTCTTGAACCTCTTCTGGTAAATCATCTACCCTTGTGCTGGTTAAAACAATCTTTGGCTTCCTGACCACAATGAATTGCGGTTCCTCCTTCTTCCTAACCTCTGTAAGAAGTTCCTTCCCACTCATGAGAAGTACAGTGTTGCTCACCTCCGGTTTTATTTCTTTATCTTTGATCAGCAACATCATGTGAGTTCTTCCATTTTTCTCTAGGGTGTATGTGTTCATTCTCTCGTCATGAATCACATTCCTATCATATTGCCACGGTGTACCCAGAAATAGATGACAAACATCCATAGGAATAACATCACAGAGTATTTCATCTTTATAACCTACTATTTTAAACTCAACTAAACATTGCTTAGTGACATTTACCTTATGTCCTTTTTGCAACCACGAAACTCTGTATGGGCTTGGATGATCAATCATCTTCAGCTCCAGCTTTTCTACCATCTCTGTTGAAACGAGATTGTTTGTGCTACCACTGTCCACAATGACCTTGCATACCCTGTCCTTGGTCTTGCAAGTAGTCTGAAAAAGTTTGTTCCTTTGGACTGAACTCTCCACCTCCTTCTTTGGTGTCAAAAGAGATTTTCGCATCATCAATGACCTTCCGCCTTCAACATCCTCTGCCTCAACATTTCTCCTTTGTGCTTCGACAATGTGAGTCTCTCCTTCCTCTTTCTTCTTGTCTGGACATTCATAAGACTTGTGTCCGACTTTTCCGCACGCGAAGCATTTTATCACTTCACCTCTTCCTCTTCCTCTACCTCTAGTACGAGGAAAAATGTTGTTATCAGCATACTCTCCTTTCTGATCAGCATACTGTCTTCTCTCTCCAGCATATTGCCCTTTCTGTGAGCTTCCACCTCTCTCAATCTGAGGTTTCTTCCATTCTTCCTTAGGCTTCTGATTTCTATCTTGGACGACTGATTTTCCCCTGGCTTGACTTTTGCCTTAGCCTCTTTGACTTTGTTTTCGGCTCAGCTTCTCTTCCTCCTTTAGATCCATTTGATAAGAATCTTCCACCGTTCGGATGGTCATCATGCTCATATCATCCTAAATTTCATATCTCAGGCCCTTCATATACCTGACAACCTTTTCATCATTACTTTCACGATGACCTGCTCTGATGTTCAGCCTGTAGAACTCTTCAGTGTACTCCTTCACTAACATCAGCTTCTATCTCAAATTTTGCATTCTTCGAAACAGAGTAATCTGGTAATCCCTGGGAATGAATTTCGTTTTCATCTTTGCGATCATCCTATCCCAATTCTTGATTTTCTGCTTGCCCTTGCAGTGTCTGTCAGCTTGTAGCTCATCCCACCACAATGCTGCATGTCCTTTCAACCTTGTGACAACATGTTTGACCTTTTTGTCTTCCTCGACATCTTCATAGTCAAAATATGTGTCCAGAGATCTAATCCAGTCTATAAGCTCTTCGACATCCAGATTTCCTTCATATACTGGAATGTCCATTTTTTCCTTAGCACCCATTCTTGCAACAACCCTAATCAGACGTTCATTTGCTGCATCTTTTGTTGTGACCTCTTCTCCTTCATGCTCGACCTCATTTTCACTTTCGGAATCACTAAGATCCCTAGCATCGACTGTGCGCCTCTGTGTTGTCTCCATGTCCTCGAGTCTGGTGCGTAAGTCATGCATCTCTCTTTCTATGGTTGGATCAGGCATCTGCCTACCCCTTCTTCTCGGCATTTCCCTATCCTCTGGCAGATCGGGTGTTTGTCTGTCTCTTCTTCTTGGCGGCATGGTAAATCTTCCTTTTCCCTGCTACAGAAAGCAAAGAAATCTTTCTGGGCTTTGATACCATATGGTGCAGACCTATCGGCCCTCGGGACCAAGATTCGCTCACAGGATCGTTCTATATGCCCTTCGAGCCGGATCGACTCTTTCAGATTCTCTTCTGGAATCCCCTTTCTAATCGATCCACACGTTCTTTATCACGGTTTGCGATCTCGCAAGTTGGTGAGTCGTGACCTCCAACTCTTCCTCTGCGATCCCGCGATAATCGAGATCGCGAAATGGGTACAACTCTCCTTTTGTTAGCGCCCTCTTTGTGCGACTGCCGGCTAGGCTAAGCACTAGCACCTTCCACCTCTCGTGCCTTCGCGAGTTCAAAGGTCCAACCTTCGTTCCCTTTTCTCCCGAGTCCCCGAGACGCGAGAGGTCATTGGGGTGTTGACTCCCTTCAATGAACAACGAGTGTCCGTCTGCCTATTCCACAGGCCCACTGTGTGGTTCTGCCACGTGTCTCTTAGGTGCAACCTCGGCACTTCGCGACTTCGCTTTTTACCTCTTCGGGACTTTCGGGAAAAACGGTGAAATTATGACACGTCTTCTTCGCGGGTCCCATGATGGAACTTCCCGCCTTTTTGGAGTTCTCGGACTTCGCGACTTCGTGAATCCGAATGCTAAGGCTTTAGCTCCTCAACTCATGAAACCCCAAAATGGTCAATGAGACTCTGACCTCTCGGTGAGTATGCCACATGTCCACTCCCAGATGGACGGCTCTGATCCACTCGCCACTTCGCTACTCACCTTTCGTGAGCGATCCAACGACCCTGGCTGACTTGGATCCTACAACCCTGATTTCTTCTGAGCTTATGCTTGAGGAAAGCTTGCCATTATGGACCTGCTTCTCTACAAGATCTGACGACTCTTGTGACTTTGCGAATTCTTCTCAAAGAATTCCGACCATCCGTTTCTTCCTAGACAATTCCTGTGAATTTTAACCAAGTATTTCTCTGCAGAACTTACCTGCCCGCAACACAAACTTGCTATGCCTCCTTTCAACGCCTCAAGGCACCAACCTTCTGTGATTTTCTTCAACAACTGCGAAGACCCTATCCTTCCTGAGCTTTCTCCAACTCTGAGTCTTAAAGAAGACTCTCGCACGCACCCCTTGCGGTGAATCCTTCAATTACTTCAAAGAATTGAAGTCCTTCGACTCTGCGCACTCCCTGCAACAGTAGTCCTTCAACTATTTCTCAGGTTCACAAACTCTAAGACTTTACTCAGCCTGTGCACACCTTACATGGCTCCTGTGCTCAACTTGCACTTCTGCGAGAATGAGAACAGTTGTTACCCCTCCTGAGCTTTCAGAGATGAACTCTGACTTCTGTCAACGCACTCCTTGCAGGAATTTTACTCACTCAAGCAGAGAAACAATTGAAACTCATTCCTTACTCTCTCTCAGACTTCAAACACAAAGCATGAAATCATATACACAGCATATAAAGAAAATGTATAACAGAAATTAAACATCCATAAGCATAACATTCAACATGCGTACACTGAAAACAAATACGACACCATGAATTTGAATCAAAGCTCTTTCTATTAATTCAAATCTTTGTACACGGGGGTTTTCAACTACAACTCTCTGCTCTCTTCTCTATGCTCTATGCTCTATCTTGACATAATAATCTTACAACTACACAATGAGGGTGTCTATATCCCGTTTCCCTCTTCTCCTAAATCTGTCTAATCTAAGCATTAAATTCTATCTACCTACATTAATTACACATAAAGGCTCTTATCTACTATGGACAAAAGCGGATCGCTCAAGGTCCTTTTACAATAATACAAGCATGCCTCCACTTAATGACTTCGTTAATATTCCAAAACATTTTCAAAAAATGTGCTCGGTGCTTTTCCAACTGTCTCTTATCTCTGCACTGTCTCGTTGTTGGCTATGCTTGCATGCCTTGCGATGCTCCTGCATCAATTTTTCTCTCTAGAAGAAATTGTTGGGCCTCCAAAGGCCATGGACCAAGCCTCCTAGTGCTTTGATGCATGGAAAAAGTCTCTCTCTCTATCAAAAGGTGCCAAGTCATCATCAAAACCACTAGCACCATTGAACCCTAGCCTTCCACTAATGACGTTGTACCCCAGAAGTGCAGTGTAAGGCCTCCAAAGACAAGTCATTGGGGCTAGGAAGGATAGAAAATAACCTACATGGGATCCTCAAGTGCCTCCAAAGGAAACGTCTCTGACCCAGGTGTCCAAGAAGAAAGGGTGCATCATCCATCCTGTGGGATTCAATCCCAAAGTGAACATAGTTACCAACTTAATGAGAACTCTACAGAGTTCTCGTTTTTTTGGGGGTCAAGTTTTTTACCCCGTTTTTAAAAATGGTGCTACCGGTAGCACCCAATTCTGTTTTTAGGTGTTTTTTTGATATTTTAAATTTTCTCATACATAATATTTCCACTTTTTTTTAAATGCTCGTTTTTTCATTTATTTTCATTTGTTTTATTTTTTTATCAAGAGTGTTTTTAGTCATTTTTCAATGCTTTTAATTTCAAAAGATTTTTTACCATTTACATTTTTTAAAATACTATTTTTCGTTCCTTAACTAATTTATGGTTCCATACTTTTTTAAATATACTAAAAAATATCATTTTTAACACATTTTTTACCTTTACTTTAATAGATAGAAAATCATTGTACTTAAATAACACTATTTTAAAACATTTAGCGAAAAAATATAATTGATTTTTGATAAAAAAAAGAAAAAGGAAAAAAGAAAAAATATAAGAGAGTTAAATTTAAAGAAAATAATAATTCAAAAGAATTTATATAATTACCAAATAAAATTGAAAAATAAAAATATATAAACTAAGAAACTTAAATGAGAATTAATATATATATATATATATATATATATATATATATAACTTAAAATTAGAGTAATTTAATACAAAATTAAAAATTATAATAATAATAAAAATCTTTAAAACATAAAAATTACCAAAAAAAAGTTTTATTAAAAATGAAATTAATTAAAATTTAAAACAAAATTTAATAATATAATAATATTAAGCATAGAATTTTTTTATTTCATTTTATATTTTAAAATTAGTTCATTATTTTAATTATTTAGATGTTCATTCTTGTTGATTTTCTTTCTAAGCTAGTTATTACACATAAAATCTTCTTTAATACAATATATGTGTATTTTTATTAATTTACTAAAGGATATTTTAGAGCTTTTAAAATAAAAAAAAAATAATTTAGTTGGAATTTAACAAGACATATTGAAATTAAAGTTGACGTGCGTTAAGACACTTGATATGAAAAAAAAGAAAATTACTAAAATCATATTAAAATTCAAAAAAAATATTAACCAAACATTAAAATTCAAAAATTTGAGTACAAATTTAAAAAAACCAATCTATATAATATAAAAATTTAATTAAAAAAAAAAAAAAAAGTTTTATTAAAAAATGGAAATTAATTAAAATTTAAAACAAAAATTTAATAATATAATAATATTAAGCATAAATTTTTTTATTTCATTTTATATTTTAAAATTAGTTCATTATTTTAATTATTTAGATGTTCATTCTTGTTGATTTTCTTTCTAAGCTAGTTATTACACACCAAATCTTCTTTATTACAATATATGTAAGTTTATTAATTTACCAAAGGATATTTTAGAGCTTTTAAAAATAAAAAAAATAATTTTAGTTGGGAATTTTAACCTTAAGACATGTGAAATTAAAGTTGACATTAACGTTAAGACACTTGATATGAAAAAAAAAAGAAAAATTACTAAAATCATATTAAAATTCAAAAAAAAAATATTAACCAAACATTAAAATTCAAAAAATTTAATTGCAAATTTAAAAAAAAAAACCAATCTATATAATATAAAAATTTAATTGTAAATTTAAAAAAAACCAATCTATATAACTATATTATATATAATTAATATATCTATATTATATAACTATATATCAATAAACACTTAATTTGAATAATATGATGTGGGTGTTTTAGTTTGTACACTATTTTTTTTATTTTTGTATGGAAGGATCGCTTACTACTTTGTACTCAAACGAACAGGTTTTATCCACCTGGCATTTTAACTTGGCATGTAGTAACCGGTATTTGATGGACAAGTTCAATGTATAAATGCGATTCTAGCGAAGGTATGCAAGTCTCACGTAGATATGCACGAGTTCAACGTAGATATGCTACCGCTGCCATATGGTAGATTCTTGTAACATAACAACTAAGTAGTTCAAATGTTCACCAAGATTCACGTAGGTAGTTCACCAAGATTCACGTAGTTCTTGAGCGTGACTGAGGGCCGTGGGCCCGGGCATCGCCCCAGCCCCCGTGCTGGCAAGGGCCACGTCCCATGGGTGCCATGGGACCTGGCCCTTGCCCACACGGGGGCTGGGGCGATGCCCGGAATGGCCCACGGCCCTCAGTCACACTCAAGAACTACGTGAATCTTGGTGAACATTTGAACTACCGTAATGGTTATATAAATCTTTACATGTTATGTAATAATATAACTATATTATATTTATATTATTAGATAACTATATATAATATAGTTATATATATTGTTTTTTTTTTTTAATTTGCAATTAATATTTTTAGTTTTTTATTTATTTTTTAATTTTGATATGATTTTAATATTTATTTTTTATTATTATTATATATTTTTATATATATTTTTAGGTTTTAATGGATTTTTTACTATTTTTTTCAAAAACAAATATATATTTTAGAAATTATTATTTTTTTAGGGAAAATTTTATTTTTTTTTTCATTTTTTTTTAGTTTTTGTTTTTATTTACCTTTTTTTTTAATTTCTTTTTCTTTCCAAATTTTTGTTTTGATTATATATTTTTAAATGTATTGTTTTTATGGTATTATGTATTATATTGTGTTTGGAGTGATAAACTAAAATTTAAAAAGTAAGTATTTAAGGGTTTATTTGATGATTTTGTTTGTAGTAAGGATGATTTTGATTACCACTTTTAAAAAATGTCATTTTAATACCCCAAATTTAAAATGGGTGCTACCGGTAGCATTACATTTCAATTTGATGGTTGATTTTGAGGTTTTGGTTTTAATGGTACCAACTGCTAAAAGTACAATTTCCAAATATCTATAAATTTAACGTTTTGAAAAAAAATAAAAAAATCGTAACATCATTTTCTTATTTAGGTGTTGATTTGAAGGTTTTTCTAATCTATTGTATGAGTTTTAAAGTCCATGTTTGAAAAATGTTGTAATTTTGACCCCATTTGAAAAAATGGTGCTACCGGTAGCACCAATTTTTGATTTGGGGGTTGATTTTCATGTTTTTTTTGGAAAAATATGGGTTTTTTGGGCCATAGTTCTCGTTTTGAGGTCACAGTTCTCATTAAGTTGGTAACTATGTTAGTGAAGGTCCAAGTGACCTTGTGCCTTCAAGAAATGACTTCCACTTGTTAAGGCTCTGCAAAGACAAGAAAATTCACCCTTCAAGGGATCACAAGTCACAAGCATCATATCAAGTAAGCCATATATAATAAAAGAACCACCCAAACATATGCATCAAGTTCCCCCTCTCAAAATAAACAAATGCTCAAATACCTTATGCAACTTACAAAATTTAGGTATGGGAGGGTTATCATGGTGATCTATTGGGTGAATCATTCCCCAAGTTAAGGAGTGTTTCCTAGGAGGACCCTCTCTAAGTCATGTGAAGAGTATGAGGTGGATAGGGGTAATAATTTTTGTCATGGGGTTTCTTGACATACAAAGGCTCATATTGTCACATTTATGGGTGCCTTTGTAGAGAGTGTGTTTCCCTTCGTCCATGATGCATGATATTTCCAAGCCATTTTTCCATTTAATTGATTAGAGTGCTCCCAAGTTGAAGCTAAAGTGGGACTTCTACCTAAGCATGAAAAACATTTCCCACACATGCTCTACCTTGGTTGGCATGTTTAATTAGTTATTTATTTTACGGATCCCTCAATTTTTGTGAGAAACATTTCATTTAGGGATGATTTTAGGGGCTAAATTTCGCTCATGGGCTAATTTTCCATGGTTTTTCCAAAAATAAGATTCGTTATTTTGAAAATGATTCGCTGAATTCTATAGGATAAAATTATTTTATCTTAAAAATCGCCAAAATTTTATAAAAACTATATAAAATACTTAGAAATTTGAATATTTTTACAAAAATATCGCCAAACATTTATAGTTGACATATGAAGGATTAGTAAGATTTGCCAAGGTTTCTACATTTTAAAACAAATTTTCATCTTTAAAATCATCCCTAAGTTCATTATTCTCGGGATCCTTGGGCGAGCATATGGAAGGTTTATGATTGGATTTTATCTTTTTCCAGCTACAAGCCTTTGGACCTTCAACTCCTTCTTCCCATGAAATGAGGTACAATCCCATATTGGTTTAATGTGGCCTCAAAACCCAAAAGATGAGGAAACAAAGGGAAATAAACATGGAAAGTGGTAAGTATGTGCGAGAACGGTACACTAAATCATCAAGGAGACCCCATAGTAGAAAACCTTTCCCCAAGGGTGACCACTTACTAGGACAACAATTTCAATCACCAAGGTGAAACAAGGAAAAGATCATAATTTCCAAGCAAACATTTTCAAAATCAAGGAAGAACCCTTTGCAACATATTCAAATGCTTCATTTATTAAAATGACACTTACCACAACACTGGGCTCGTTACCTCATGGAGCAATAAATTCTATCCTCTGTGAGCCAAGATGGTGTGGTGAATGGTCAAGCCATCGATCTCATGGTGATGGGTGGTGTGATGTGGGGCTCTTCCTGCTGGTGTGTCTCTCAGTACTCCATGTCTACAACCTCATGGCCTCAAGACATCATCTCCTTAGTTACCCCTAGAAAAGGGGGGTAACAGAGATTATATGGTCCAGGGGTGAGGGAAGAGGAGTTATAGAGGTTATAAGAGATGAGGGTTATAGAGGCCATGAGTTTATGGTTTTAAGGGTTATATATTGTTTATCATGGCACTTTCATCTACTTGTGACACTTAAGTGTTTTTTACTGACTACATCAAAAATCACTCCAAAGATGGATTATGCAGCTCAACCTAAAGGAGGAGGTCTAGTATACAAGAAAAAATTCCAATGATAAATTTGACCAATGAAGTATTTCACTACTACCTCCTTGGAAAATCATACAATTGCACACTTAATCCTTCAAAAGTTTCATAGTCCATGTTGCAACGTGAATTTTAAAATTCTATGGCCTATTTATGAGATTGACACTTCATGATGGTTGGTTGGATGGCACCTATTCTAGTCAAGCTTACTCATTAAATTGGAAATTCATTGGACATTCCCAGTAATATTGCATTTGCATGGGAAGTGGCTCTCCATTGAAGCTTCAGTTCATCTCCAAAATTGTCTATAAATAGAGGCTTCTATCATCCATTTTCATAAGCTCAAGTTTGCTATTGTTATGCTACAAAGTTTCTTCAAGGTTTAGAATTCCCACTCGCTCTAATCCTTTTCTTGGGCACTCATAGTGTTATGTTTCCAAATTTTCCCCTCCATATGACCATTTCGTATAGGGAAATGTTGTCCAAATTGTTTTTGAGAGAGAGAGAGAGAGAGAGAGAGAGAGAGAGAGAGAGAGAGAGAGTTACATTTGAGGAAATAACCCCCCCAAAGAGATAGTATTTAAGGTCATCTTCAATACTCCTCAAGGTAAAATTGTAGGTTTTTTTATAGTTTTTTTTATTGGTGACAACAAAAATATTTTTTTTCCTCATCAGACCCATTCCCCCTTGCAAATAGATTGTTGTTGTTCTATGTACATTTTTATTGGAGTTTTTAGGTAGCTATTTGGAAAAGTTATCCTTGGTAAGAAATAATATAATGTATTTGCTTGTTGTCTTATGTGTAGGATCATTGAGAAGTTGAAGCTACACTTACATCCTCCTTGTCCTACTCAACATTAAGGTTTCAATTTTACAAGGAGTGCCACAAGGGTTTCTTCACTTTTCATCTTTGAGTTCTTTTTTTTAGTTTTTCTTTTTTACTTGCTTGGAAGTAGAGAAAGTTAGATGATTTAATTATTCCTTTCTTTTTTTAATCTTCCTTAGTGATTCAACATGTTGAAGAGGTCTAATTTGGAATCCTTATGGACAAATAGACACACCATCAAAATAACTAGATGTTGCTAGAAAGCACATCACCTTATTGGAGGTAGCCTCAAGGATGACCACAAGAGATATTGGCTTTATTGTATATATTATCTAGGCTGAAACTGTCTTTTGGTCCTAGAGTGATTGACTACGAGCTCATCTTCCATTGACATAAGGAAACAAGTTAACGACCCAAGACCCAAAGACATCTAACATGAGTGAAAGTTTACCCCCTTATGGATCAACAACATGTCAGTTCAAGTGGTGTGGTCTTCCTTGAATAGCAGTGATGAGTCAACCCACATTTGTAGATAGAAACCAATGATGGATATCCTCACTATCGGTTCATGACTAAGTTATGATAGGTTTTTCCACCTTTGGGAAAAAAATTATTTACAAAGTGGAAAGAGAAAGAGACACACATAACTTATACATATTGTATGTGTCATCATATTTTTCAAATATTTTGTATTGTCTCCAATAAATTATATAAAAGGATTCAATTAATGAAAACAACAAAATTATCAACTATGACTACGGAAGAGATTTGAACGATTTGATTGGAAAGGATAAACACAGAAGGGAAAGAAGGCATCATAAAATGTTGCATTCAAATATTTGTTGGTTTTTCCATAATAAGGATCTCTCACATTTTTTTCCAAGTAACATATCCTAGGGAAAACCCTTGAGAACTTCCCCTCATTTCAAGAATGATACCCAGGGTAAACCATATATTCTTCAAGGCACAATGTTAGATAAACAATAGGGCTCACATCGTTACAACAATATACTCATTATGAGCTCAACATGTCACTTACATGAATAGAACCTAGGTAAAGAGGATAACATTCCATCCCACAACCATTCAGGCTAAACCCAATTAACATAGATCTCTCACATTATATAGGAGGAAGTTTTGACATTATGAGCAAAAAAAATTGGAAAATATGAAATTCTCCGAGGGTTCAAAATAAATTATAGTAACATGGGATAGAAAAAAACAATGATGGTAAGAAACTAATTATTAATGTGACAGAAATGCAACATAGGTAGGGATATGTTATGTAGTGATATCTTTGAAGACCTTGATATAACAACACGAAAGGTAGATCTTCCCTAAAATGTTACAAACACCTTTGGAAATGTGTGAGGAATGGGAGTAAACTCTATAAAATGTTTAAAGCCTCCGACTTTTGAAAGTGAAAGTGGGTGGAACCAACTTTTCAATAAATAACCAATAGGAGAAAAGGTATTTGTGCATCTAGGCACAAAAGGAGAGTTTGTGCGAACATGTGTTAGATTTGATGTATGTGTGCAAGGTAGAAATGAGCAGGATCCAAACAAGATATGTAGGGAGAAGTCAACACAAATGAAGGTTGGGCACGACATAACTAAGGATGGTGCACAATAAATAGGTTCAAGGGTAGGATGCACAGAATAAGGTTTCACACATGAAGGTGTGCAATGTAGTTGAAGGGATTCACGAGGAATACCAATAGTAATTTATAAAACCATAAAGAAGGAAGCTTTTACAACCTACATATGGATGTGTTAGTTATATATTTTAGTGGTGGAGACATCTATAAAGGTGAAGAGCTTGAAGGATATTATGTTGGATGGAATCATTAATGAGGAGACTCATATAAGATGACTTTATTTATATGTAACAAATAATAATAATAATAATAATAATAATAATTGAAGAATCTGTAACTAATTTGATCAAAGTAACTAACTTTTGAGAAAGAAAACATGATGAACTTACATGAGGTCCTATACTCGAAGTAAATCCACATCTTGAAGTGATTTCACTTATTCTTGATTGCTTCTTTTGAAACCTGCAAAAACTTGTGCACACAAGACTACAAGAAAAAATATTTATACTGATAACTAACTAATCTACTTGTTCAAATGTAGAAAGATTCATTGTGATTAGTATTTTAAACATGTAAGCATTCAACAATGATGCATCACATATCACGAACACTATATATCAAAGGAATGTGCATCTCAGATGTGATGGCCTGAATAAGCTCCTCTTGGTTTTGAGAATAATTTATTGGAGCCGTCTGATCTTGGAGCAAACTTCCCTCGATCTGAAGGAGAAACAACGAAGTCAACATTGACTATGTTGTTGCTCTGTTGGATCGAGAGAGGTTTTCTCCAAGAATAAACGACTCCAATACATTTTTCTCTACTAAACAGGGCCAACCATGTGAAGGTGGAAGCTCATATGGCCCCTCCCCCCCTCACATCACTCTCAATTCCCCAATACCCAATCTATATTCTAATAAAAAATGTGCATTAAAAATATTCAAAATTGATAAAAAGTGATTGTAAATCTATAAATGAGGTTTATCTTTCAAATTCATATGTCATAAAAAAGTTTTTATAAATGAGATTTATCATCCAAAATATGTTCCAAATATACTAGCTATATAATATACATCGATTTGTCTTATAAAATTATTATACATCATAAATTTCTTTGTCTTCTTTAGTTTTCTAGTCCAGTTCTTAAGTAAGTCATCAACCTCCATGTCTTCGTTTTCTAGGGGCTCTTCAACAATTGATGTTGCTTTAGTCCTCTCACATCGAGCATGCCTAGTCTCGTACCCACGACTTGGAGGTTGATTTGAGGGGCCATCGCCTACAAAAAAAAATATATTAAATTTATATGGTTAATTTTTAAATAGCATTGAAGTAGTTCATTAATATTAAGAAAAACCTTTGCAATGTAATTATTTACATGGTACACTAGTTGGAACCATTGGAATGGTTTCCTTGTACTCTTGATCTTTAGGTTGAGGATGCTCAACTACGACATTCTCTGACATTGAAATGAAAAAATCTATAAGGACAAAACTGTAAATGTATAAGTAATAAAAATTAGAAGCAATTTTTTTTTAAGTATATGATTAATATAAAGTCATTTTACTGTCATGGGCCTCAGTCATAGGAACATCGTTGGGTTTCACCCCACTAGGATGGGGTTGCTCGGGAGCACCATGATCTTCTGGCTGCGCTACACTATCAACGCATTGTTGTCCAGTACTAATGTTTTGTTGATAGTGTTTCTCCCCTGATTAAAACAAGGTAAGACATTAAAGTTATGGAAGACATAAAATATTTATGTATTTTATAAGTAATGAAAAGTTAATTTGGGCTGATTTATATTTACCTTATTCTGCAAACTGGATCTTGGGGTCTGTCCCATGATTTTCCTATGATCAATGACAACTTTATAGATGTACTTGTAACCAATTTAGAGGTCTTCCTCTGTGGTTTCAGTTCCAAAGTCATCTCCCTGCATTGCATAAGATTATGTATTTTTAATGTTATTGGATGCAATTACCTGAAAGCTATAAGGTGATACAAATAATATTGTTAATATGTTTGGGATATTACGATTCATGACTGTAAACTCAAGTAGTCACCCTAGCCTAGCTTGTTCTGGCCATGTTTGGCAATCCTTTCTCTAGTTTCCCTCGAAGTGTTAGGTAACCTATCATCAAAAGTTTCAACATATTGTAATTTAGATCTAAATAAAATCAAAGGTATTGAAATTAAAATATTGTAATTTACCTTGGGGTACCAGTGATTTGTTCTCCTATTTTTCTTAATTTCTTTTCTTTTGCATCATCAATGAGTGTCTTCCACTCCCTCTCTAGAATCGATAGAGGGAACTCATACCTAGGGTTGACTGTCAAGTTTTGTCTATACACATCCCTCATATATTTTAATATTCACCCCCTACATAGGCGACCACTTTTTTATTGAAGGTGGAGCAGGTCACTCCTCTCCGGATTCAACGCACCCGCTGCAATAGCAGCTAATCTACAACATGCATTGACTTCATATACATACGCACATCATCGCATTAGCATGTATAACAAAGGTGCAACAATGCCTAAACCTCTGAACAGAGTCACGTCACCTCATCATTCTGCATACGAGTTTGCATCTTCTTAGTATAAACACATATCCGCAACTCGTACCATAAATGCATACGTGATCTAACAAAGAGTTCACACTCTTCCCTGCATAACCATACACATATGCGTTAGCCGGTAAGCATATAAACAACGCTTTATAACCGCATATAAACGAATGTTTAGCAGCGTCAAATCATCTAATCACAGACGCTTAGCATATAAAAAGGTCCGTCATCTACTCCAAAGAGACCTTCAAGATAATCCAAAAGTTCATTTTTAGGTTGAAATTCTAGAAATTTCACCTTGTGCGTACAATTGCTCCAAAAATCAACAAGTCCTTGCTCTCCAAGTGCCTATAAAAATGGTCGTTTCCTACATGCAAAAATATACGATCATTAATTTAAAAATAACAATCTCGATGATTTATGTTTAAGATGGACAACGTGAAATAGTTAAAATATGAAAAACTACCTAGGAGTATTGTTTGTTTTAATGGAATTCTATTATCATCGACCAAAAATGTGAATGGAAGGGTCCCTGTGCTAGTCACACATCTATCTCCAGGAAATGCACCCATATCAACCACATCATCAACCTCATCTCTGTCACCATCTCTACTAGAGATTGGTTTCTATGTGGATGTCTGGCAGTGTGTGCCATGGATTACATCTAATGGTGTGGAATATGGAGAAGTAAACAATCTAGCATCTATATGACGGCCCATGTCAGGACTCTGTGGCATCTCTGTAGCGTCACTACTACCGACACTGGGATGAACATGCTCCAAATATCTCTATATAATAAATAGAATGTGTTTTCGTTATATAATGTAAAAGTTAAAAAAAAACTATCATAATTGAACTTATCAGTACAAAAAAAAAATCACTTTAAATTTGCATTAAGTGTAAATTGAAATGGTAATCTGCTAATAACTCTTCCTCGGGAGCTATCTTTTTTATCGCGCACATGACTACCCAATTCCCTTCTGGTCCCTCATAAATGCAATTCGGTTACTTGCTTGTTGTCTCGAGTCGTGCGTTGTTTATAAACCCTGCACTATTACTGGAAGCTTTAGGCCATCCATAAATATAGATAGTGGATCCCTTATTTTTATTGTTGTTTATTAGTTGTATATAATTTGCGGTGAGTGCATATATTTGCATACTTAGCATGTACCATACCACCTTCATCCAATCATTATAATTGTAACACAGTATGACATAGTCCATCAATTTAGTTACTGTATTGTATTTTACAATTATTCCATCCATGGAAAATAGCCCCAGGCCATGCAGGGAGGATGGTGCAATGCGATATGTCCTATTGTTGACAATGAAGTCAGTGTCTAACAAAGGTAATTCCTTAGGTACCCATTGTTTTGTTGAGATTTGGATACCTTGGAAAGTGGTCCCCATGTGCTTATGAGTCTCTAAGCACAAAGGGGGAAGACTATTACCCTCATACTTTACTTTATGATTCTAATTTCACTTTGACTTAGGAGTTTTAAGTCAAAAGTGAA
>SNQJ01S0012017.1:124485-140832 GCA_010110895.2 Picea sitchensis
GATAAGAAAACACTTGCAAGGGCACCTTAAAAGAGCACTTAACCTATAAAACATTGAGCAGAAAGTGGGATGATTGTTTGCTGTCCTAAAACAGCAAAAGAAAACAGCCATACAGTTGAAACTTAGAGCCATTCTAAGGTCAAGGACAGACCTTAGATGGCAGCCTCATAGGACCTCAGAATTTCAACATGTTTCACCAGATGCTTATACCTGAGTGACGCCTCTATGTATCCTATACTCTCATCATCATAAGACCATGATCCTCCTTCGGCAAGAAAAAATTCCATGCGTCTACAGAATATTCTTCTGACCTTTTCACCTCTAGTGGTACTTGTTCGCATATCATATGATCTACTAGATGCAATTGCATTTCCCTCAACTATTTGTTCTGATATTCCCTCACTCAAGGAAGAAACATCTGACGGGTACTTGTTTGGTTGTACCTTCAGTCAATCAAATCAGATATATAGTTATCTAGGATTGTAAGAATATAGTGAGATATCTAAAATGATACAATGAAATAATCACCTCTCCTAATTGACTTAACCACATTGGAACTCTGCTAAGCAATTAATTATTATTATTATTATTTTTCTATCAAAGGTCCTCTATTTCAGACTTAGTTTTATGTTAACTTTGAGTGACAAAAATTGGCTTCAAAATCCCCTAGGTGGGCATGGAATATTCCAAGCGAAAGTAAATTTCTTAATAGATGAATATAATACAATGATTAAAGGATTAAACTATGCCAAGATAGGAATATTTTACAATTAAAAATTGAATCCTTAATCTATCTATGTAATATGCAAGGAGAAGGTGAATATTCTTGTAAACAAGTCATTCACAATTATAAGTAAGTTGGATGATAAAAACATTTTCATCACTTGGATTGATAGCCTAAAATTATGAGGTGGGAAACTTGAGTATGAGCCCTAAAAGTATTTTTTAGGCCCTAATGGTTATCCTTGGACCATGTTCAGGTCCCTAATACCAATCCCTAGTGTGAAAAACCTCTTAATGGTGTCCATATGTGTTCCTGTGGTAAAAATTCCAACTACATGTCTTGTGTGATGGTTTTAGATCCTACACATGGTCCATGAACCATAAAATCATATTTTAGTACCGAAGACATGATTGGTCTTTATCCTTAGTGCTTTGAGTCATTGTTCATGGAATAGATATTGAAATATTTCTATAGTAATTGAGGCCCATCATTTCCTCCTATTACCATGGTCAAGACTTTGAGACCCATCCATGGTGCAAAAAACCTTCTAATGGCACCCATATCTCAATCAAAGGCCAAACATCCCTTCTAAAGTCCCTCTATAGTGGTTCAAGGTCCTTTTCATGGTTAATCATCTTTAAAATATTTATTAATGTCTTAATATCCTTTATTTTCTCCCATGACCATTGTTGAGGTCTTAATACCCATCCATTATGTCTTTTGAAAACTTTATAATATCTCCCATATCTCATTTGGAGGTCAAATATTCCATATAGAGGGTTTGTGTGGTGGATCAAAGTGCCATTCATGGAGTATGAGCCCTAGAGGATTAATTTAGATCCTATAATCATTCTTTTCCTTCATTGACCATGGTCAAGGCCTTGACACCCATGGTACACAAAATATCTTAATGATGCCCATATCTCACCAAGAGGCCAATGATCTGGGTTTTCATGGTGGTTTGAGGCATAATTTAGGGACCAAGGTCATAGAATCTTAATTTTGGGTCAAATACTTGAGATTTGTCTCTTGTTTGTAAAACCTCTTAATGGTACCCATATCCTATTGAAGGACAAAGGTACTTTCTAAAGGTTTTTGTGGGTTTGAGGAATATTTCCCATAAGAACTATAAGATTCATTTAGGAATTAATGACCTTGTTTTCCTTCCCCAATCATGGTTAAGGCCTTGATACTTATCCCTATTACACAAAAAAATCCTAATGGCACCCTCATCCCACTCATATGGAAAAGATACATTTTAGAAGACTTGTGTTGTAATTCAAGTCCTTGATCATTTTCCACTAGCCCAAAAATACTCTTTAAGGGTTTAATTCCCAATATTTCTCCCCCAATTGTGGCTAAGTCCTTGAAACCCATAATTGATGCACAAATGTCATAATGATTCTCATATCTCACTTAAAGGACAATGATGACCTATATACAAAATTCTATATGGATTATGGTGTTTTTTATGGCTCTTGATCCCTAAAGGATTCATCTAGGGTGAAAGGGCCTTATTTTCCTCTCTCAACCATGACCAATACCATCTTAAGACCCATCCCTAGCATGTAAGACCTCATAATGGTACCTATATTCCACTTGGGGGTTAAATATCACCTCTAAAGGGCCTTTGTCATGGTTTGCACTCATGTTCATGGACAATGACCCACATAGATCCCTTTATGGTGTAAGGAAATTATTTTCATCCCTTGGCTATGGTTAAGGAATCAAGACCCATCCCTACTATACAAAAACTCTTGATTGCATCCATATCCCTCTTATATGCCAAAGATACACTTCAATGTTCAATGTTATGGTTAGAGGTCTTGATAATGGCTCATTAGGTTAGAGGTCTTGATAATGGCTCATTAGGTTAAGAACCTTAATTATGGCCTAATTCCATCATTTTCTCCCCTATACATTGTTTGAGACCCGTCCCTAGTGCATAAAACCTCATATCGGCACCCATATCTCACTCTAAGGACAATTGAGAGTTGCAATCATAAATGATGTCCAAAGGTAAGCTAAAAGTACTCCATATAGGCTAAAATAAGAGTTTGACAACTTTAGAGGCACCAATAGTGTTGTGGCAAGTTACAAATACTAGCTTCTTTGAGAATTTGTATAGTACTTCAAAGATTCAATCATGTTTGCAATGGGTGGTAGGATAACCACTAAAAAAATCCATGAAGGGAATTGGTAATGGTTTTTACAACCCAAACCATGCTAGTTAGTTGGTGGAATGGGCAATGGTTGTGAAAACATTATGCTAGGTAGTTGGTGGATCTTTCAGTTTGTCTTACCAGAGATTCATGTGCCCCTTTTTTCCAACCAACAAGAGTGTTAAGTGAGGGTTGTCCTCTATGAGCTAGAAACAAACAATCTTCCTTATGCAAATAATGTAAATGTATTGATCAAATGCATTGGCACGTGTAACATGATTATCCACCATGAAAACAAATTCAAATTTCCATGTATAAAATTCAAGTTGAATGTCTAGTTTGAGTGGAAAAATCAAGTTGTAAAAGGTCGAGCTGCATCTCTAGTTTGAGTTGTCAATCTCAAGTTGTAAAATTTGAATTGCTTGTCTAGTTTGAGTGGTCAAATCCAAGTTGACAAGTCATGTTGCATGTTTCATGTCGAGTTGCATGCATGTCAAGTTGCATTCATGCATGTCAATTTGCATGCATTCATGTCAAGTTGCATTGCATGCATGTCTAGTTGCATGTCAAGTTTCATGTCTAGTTGCATATTGAGTTGCATGTTGAGTTGGCGTGTCATGCAATGTCAAATCTCAAGGACGAGTTTCCATAATAGGTAAAGTTTAGTTGCAAGTCCAGTTGAGTTGGGAAGTCAACTCCAAAAGGTGAGTTGTAATGGAATGCATTCTCTCCCTAATTCGAGTTAACTCCTCAGTCCTTCCTACGCCTAGTATATACAAAATTTGACCCTCATTCTTCACACAATTGTTATGCAGTGTAAGAGAGAAAGGGAAAAGGCAGCGAAGGAGTTAAGAATTTAGGTGAAAATAAATTTTCTTTATTCTTAGGCCCATAATAGGCATATTGATGTCAAAAATTTCATAATACTCAACTTCATAATGAAATGAACTCATTAAGGATAATTGAGGAAAGATTTGAATATTTAGGTTCATGGGATACTTCATACTAAAAAAGGACAACCATTAATCTCAAAATGATTTACTATATCAAGACTGATATTAATCTATAGTAAAACAACAAAATACGCTTAAACAACATATACTAATCCTTTCTTTTCTATCTCTATATACGATGCATTCATTACATCATTTTTGTGAATTTCGATACGAGATGTGGTAGTGATCTTAACAACATCTAAAATTTCAAAATTTGTGTGATGCACAATTTTGTTTGGATAGAAGAGAGGTTTAGGGAATGTTCCTTTATTGTATTGTTCTTCTACTTTAGTACTTTCAAATTCAAGATGAACATAACCTAGGTTCGGGGAGTGATCTATAAACTACTAATTGAACAAATGATCATCAAAATCAAATTCTCTACTCTAGTTGAACCTGACTTCTTCATCATCAATGAATTTATCTATGATCTTATCATCACAAGGTAGAATAGAGTTTTTCCTATATCCATATCTTGGATGGATACCATGTAAATCATCATAAAGAGAATCATCAAAATAAAATCGATTACAAAACCATGATTATGAAAATGGATCAAATATAGGATGATAAATTATATTTTTCAATTTTTCAGAAAAGAAAGATGGGAGTTTCGAAGTAAAATTCAATGAAAGGCAAGTCAACAAAACCATATATATTAGGCAATAGAGTCTTACATTGGATTATGACCGATGGATTCAAGATATGACCGTGAAGTAGCTTCCTTGATGTCTAACAAGGAAGATTGCTAGTCTTGATATTCATGTACCACTACATAAAGGAAAAAGTATTCATGAGATTCAAAATGATTGTTTGTTTCAAGACTAATCTCCACATGTTGGTTCTCAAGGGTGGTAAAGCACTTTTTGAACATTTGATAGAGTTTCCTCCAACTAAAAATGGACTTGAGATAAACCATTAAGGAGCCTAGTGTTTGAAGGTAAGGAGAAATATGTAAGTGGATGTAAGGAATCATAAATTCTATTATGGACACAATACTAACCAAAGTGTTTGATTTTATTATTTCGATTTTCAAATGGGAGGCCTATGAATGTTTGAGAACTCAACAAAGGACTTTGAGCTAGAAGCTCCTTATTAGGTTTCTTCAGGACTTCATAAGGGATGATGGTGGGTCAGTAATGATGAATCATCATTGAGATCTAAAGAGGGAGATTTTAAGGAACAAGGTGAGCAAGCTAGAAAAAATAAGGCATAATATTGTTTCCAATATGATCACCATTTATGTTGATGCTCAAAATGGACATTGCCCAAGTTGTTCTTCTTGTACAATTAAGCTATCCAAACTTAACATTGAAACATATCTCCATGATTGCAAGCATCGATAGTCTCAAGGTCGATAGATGCACTAAAAGTATTATTATAACACAAAACAACAACTTCGGTTAAAGTAACACAGTAGGCCTTTCAAGAATTTAATTAGTGAGTAGAACATCTATTTTAATTTTTCAAAATGGATATCAACAAAAATTCTTGGTGAATGGATACAAGAAAGAGATAGAGAGAAGAAAAATGACTAATCCAACTAGTTTTGCATACAAAATGTAATATTATGCATGATTATTGCAATAGCTTAGAGCTTATAAGAAGATGATTTTCTTTCAAACGAATTGACAATGGAAACAAGGGTATGCAACTGCATTGTTTGTAGAAATTTTCATTCTGGAATAAGGGATCCAATGCTTACTATTCTGACCCAAAACAATGTATTTATTGGCAGTATGCTTAAGTTGCAGTGCCAAGAAGATTCCCTTAGTATATTTCTAGCATCATTCAACATTTCTTGTAGCAGATTTAGGACAAAATTAATGGGAGAAATAGGCATGAAGCAATGGATGTCATTAATACATTGGGTGAAGATCCAACAACACATAAACAAGGTCCAATTACCTTGAGAAGTGTCCAAGCATGATTTTGTTGGTGTAACTCCCTTGCTTGAAAGGATATTATTTGGTTCTCATGGAGCAGAATCATTACATGTATTAAGAGCACCCCACTATCTTGAAATCCACATCCACTTTTGGAGGAGCTTCTAGACTAGAAGTAACATGTGACAAAAACACTCTTGTAGGGTTGGTTAAGAGGAACAAGGGAAAAAAATTCACGTTTCTATAAAAGGGAATGAAATCTTTGTTTCTATAATCCCTAAAACCAACTATTCATTGGAAAATAAATTTATTGACATAGTTAATGGAGCTCTTCCGCCTTAGGGGTGCCAGGTCTCCTTAATGTTGTGAGATCAATTTTAATATGAGCTTCATGTTAATGAAAAATTCATTAGGTAATTGAGATAAAATATGTTATTTTGAATAAAAACCTAAGATACAAGTTTCTATCATAAATTAAAATCTAGGTTACAAGTTGTTAGAAATAATAAATTTAAGTTAAAAAAACAAATAAAAGCAAACAATGTGAAACAAAATAAATGTAGTTGTACATTATTCACAATAATTATCAAAGGTAAGCTTTGTATAAATAAATTGAATTAAAATAATAATAAAAAATGAAAGCTTCTGAAAACAAAAGTGTAAACAAGGTGATGTATCATAAAATAGAAAGAGAAGTAATAGATATGTCTAGAAACATAGTCTTTATTAGTAGATGTTAAGACAACCAAAATACATAATCCAAACACATGGTTGATGATTGGTTAGAATACTAATAAGTAGTGTGTTTCGAAAATCATTTGTCTCTTGTAACAACAAATAATTAAATCATAGAAACTAGATGGCGAGGACCCCTTCGAAAATCAATATCTAGACTATCAGAAAGAGATATGCATACATGGTTATGTCAGTCTTTTAAAAAACATTGAATAAAAAATGTATAATCATAAATCAAATTGAGAAATATGGTCTTAAGAATAAAGAACATTTATTTTCACCTAAATTCTTAACTTTGATTGGAAACCATCGGATCGGTAATGGGACACGATGTTGGTTGGAAGACCCCAGAACTAATGCCATTAGACACAGACTCAATCCTAAGGCCTACTAAGGATAACAAACAACACACACTAATTAATATAGGAATAAAGCATGCAAACAAACCTTCTCACAAAGAAGCGCTAGTTGGTGATGGAAACCAACATCGTAGGATCGATGCGTGAAGGGGATGAGTTTCAGCGGGTGGGAAAGTTACGTTGACGACCTTCTTAACAAACTAACTCCTTGGTGCAAGCTACCTCACCGAGCAGTGGGAAACCCTCCAAGGAGTTAGAGTGAGTCTATCCAATGTCGATCCCATGTAAAACACCACCTTCCATGTGCTATCACCTTGGGTAGGAAGTCTAAAATATTATGGCCTCTATGGTACCACCTACTATACCAAAGCATAGGGGGGACAATCGACAATATGGTTTACACACAAGGGCATGGTAACTAAGCCCAAAACCACTTTGAGAGATTCCTCATAGAGATGGGTTTGTCCCAAGTGATCCTCGTAATACATGCAACCACTACACCAAGACCAACAAAGCATGGTTGATTACTCTACCGGCCCCAATGTGACCTCATGCTCGACCCTTGTATCAGAAGGGCTTCCCAAAGTTAGTGATATAACAACTGGATTTCACTCCCTAACTCAAAGCTCTATGTTTTTTTAGCATCTTTGGAAAGTTATTCTGACAATCCTATTCCAAATATCCACACCTAAGCTAAGATGGGTTTGATGAGCCCTAGAAATTAAAGATCCTAGATAAATTTTAATTAGTGCTTGATTTTAGGTTGTTATTACTCAAAGGATTGGTCGTGAAATTGATGGTATTTCGACTCGAATCTTTAAACCATGAAAGAGGAAAATGAAATGCAATAATTTAAACTTCGATGAAACCTAGCTATGGGAAGGAGCAAGAGGTTCCAAGTAAATAAATAATTTCTTGATTGAATACTATGTGTGCACTGTTAATGACAAAAAATATGAGTTAATTATCCAAATAAATGGAAGCAATCTTGCAATATATTTAAACCCATTTCATTTTGATACAGAGAAATAAAAAATACCATTAAGACATAAAAATATTAAAATGGAAATTCACATTGAAGGCAAACAATAGTCACGAGGATAAAACCATAAGGCTCTTGTCTAATTAGGATATTTTCACTTCACTTAGATGTCCATATACTTGGGTTGGACAATACCTATGCATCCAATGATTAAATAAGTAAGAAACATTCTGGATATGGATGGCTAATCAGTTGCCATAGGCCTCTTCGTTTATTTTTGGCTACTTTAACATAGTTGAAACATGGAAGCATTAACCACCATATAGAAGCAAAAAAATATAGATAAAGGATAAATTATTCATGGAGGATCGAAGTCAAACTTTAAAGTTGACCAAATGGAGAACTGTGTGGCATATTAAGTCATCGGGTGCACAATTGTGTCATAAATCCTTTGATACTCACATAATTCTTGTTACACCAAAATGCAGTAAATTACATATCCCAATGAATTGCATAATCACTTCAAGAGCTAGTTTGGTCAAGTTGGGCCCATAATAGTCAAATTTCTTCACCCAATGAAGAGTACAAAGGTGTATTTGGAGTAATTTCAATCACACGGGTGATAAATGGTCTAATATTTGACATGGGACTCTGTTTCCTCCTTTAGAAACTATATAAATGAAATCTTTCATCCTCCATTTTCACAAGTTTAATGAGAGTACAATTACTAGAATTAATTATGACACTTGGTGGCATGGTTATCCATTTCCATACATCTTCACCAAGTTCTATTTTTATTTATTATCAAATTTCTAAATGTTGAACAACTGAGAGTGGGGGTGAATCAATTGTTACTGTGCTTAAACTATTATGCCCATTTTAAAATCTTCACAGAACACTCAATGACGATCACAATGATGCAGAGAAGTAAGCAATAGAATATTAAACATCAATCACACACATGAAATATACAGAGATAGATATTTCCCGAGGAAAACCATAAAGGGAAAAACCTCTTCTTATTGATATGATAAGCAATCTTTATTTTCTTTGCATTATTATACTTGTGAGCTCCAACTGCTCGTGAGGCTACAACCTCTGTTTTGCAAGCTGCAACTTGCTGAGAGCACCAACTCTCTGTTTTCTCTAGCACCTACAAGAAGGAAGCACCAACTCCCTGGTTTTTCTAGCACCCACTAGAAGGAAGCACCAACTCCCTAAGTGTTCCAGCACCAACTGGATGGAAGCACCAACTTCCAGTTACACAGGCACCAACTTGTATAACATGGAACAACAGTTCTCCCTTGCACCACCCTGCCACCCTGGTTTTTTTGGCTGCAACTAGATGGAAGCTACAACTCCATGTGCTCAAGCACCCACTTGAAACTCTGAGGACAACAATCCTCCCTAGCACCTCCCAACCACCCTGAAATATAAATCTTTGCTTGCTTGAATCTATTATAGTAATACAATATTCATCAATGGCTTACCAGTCTCATCACTGCTCTTCTCTTCCTACTTCAGTGTCCTCCTCCTCACATCTTCATAAGCTTTTTGTTCTTCTGCTCTAGCTATGCATGCTAACCTCGACTTTTTCTTCCTCTCTCAGATATGCATTTATGTTCTATGCGCTACACTTCTTCTATATAATTTAGCAGCTGTACACAACCTACTTTTACCCGCATAAATAAATCTCTGTAGAAGCAACCTCCTCTTCTCTGTTTTGCATATATTTATTATGCCCAGTCCTCTGCCAGATCATACACCTAACTCTTCGTCCCCTCTGGAAATTACACTGAGTATGTTCTTCATCCATGGTCGTTATGCCGAGACTCTTTGGATTCTCTGCCAGCTACCGTTTTTTATCCTTTTCCATCTGTCAGTCGTCTCTATGATGAGTCTTCATACCACTGTTAGATACCTCGAGACTCTTCATCTTCTCTGACAATCACCTTGCAACCTCTTCGAATTCTCTGGCTGAAACCATCAGTGGAATTCTACAGTTACATTCAATTCGTCTCTAGCAGTTACTGAGAGAACCTTTGTGCGCTCATCCCTTTGGCATTTTTTTTTTCCTAAGAAAACTACACAGTGGACATTTATATTTTCTAGCTAAGCCCCTTCCTTTCACATGACCATCAACGATGACTGTATGCCTAACCAATAGTCATTTCGTGATTTCACATTTCGGGTGATCAGTTGTGATACACCTTGGTTTTCCTGACTTGTGAAACTCCGAAATGGAGCCTAGCACTGCTAGCTCCTTCCCTTTTACCCCGTTGATGTGACCACTAGCTGTGATCAGGGGCCAAGCATGAGGGTGCTTCACTATTTCGCATATCGCGACCTCCTAATGTGAGTTGCTTCCAAACTCACGATACACGAAAATCCGAAATGGAGCCTAGCAGTGCTAGCTCCTTTACTTATCTTCCTCTGATGTGACCATAAGATATGATCATGGGTCAAGCAAAAGAGTGTTTCACGATTTCACATATCGCAAACTCCTGTTGTGAGTTGCCTCAAAAATACCGATACGCGAAACTCCGAAATGACTTCATATCAGATAAACGGTCGAGGTCTCTCTCTCTAATCGATGGCTGCGATCAATATCGTGGACTCTGACTTCATATCAGATCAACGATCCAGATCCTTGGTGATCATATGGCCTAGATCATTTTGCGACTTCACATATCGTGAGTTCCTGCAACTCTCACCTTTGACTTCTCCATCTCGCAAGTCAGCGAAATGTTGATTTCTCGCCCTGTGTCCTATGGATCCAACGACCCAGATCATTTCGCGAATTTTCATTTCGTGATTTCCTCCAACTCTCACCTTTGATTCTTCCAGTTCTCAAGTCAACAAAATTCCAATCGCTCACCACGTGTCCTCTGGCTCCAACGACTAGGATTCCTTTGCAGCTTTGGAGTGTTGACTGACTCCTAGGCTTATCCTCCTTGCATCTCCACTAGATCTAACCATTGATGGTCCTTCATGCTATGATCCAATGGTTGAGGTCTAATATCCTCCTCTGCGTGCTCCTCCTGTTTGGACTCTGATCTAACGGACATCGGGTATTCTGTATCGATGATCCACTGACCACTTTCGCTCCTCCTCCCGAGCTTTGGCTTTCTCAAATCTCTAAGTGTCAAAGACCACGACCTTTGATCCTTCTGCGAGCCTTGATGACTTGGACCTCGTCTGTGTTTTTGGGAACGCTATCTCTCCTGAGCTTTGGTAATGGAATTCACCTTGGCCCTGGCGCCCACTTGCGTTCTGTGTACAACGTTGCACTATTCCTTCTCAACTTCTCGACCTTATTCTTCTATGTCTTCGTTGCTTGTTCTTCAATGTCTTCACTGCTGGTTGTTGTTCTTCCCATGTACTCTATTTGTAAACCTACCATCATCGCTATTGTTCTTGCCATCAATGACAAGCACACTCTGCCTGTAAACATGCCAACACTAAAGTATACTTCTTGAATTAAGACATTTTTTTTTAAGATACACTAAGTGGATCTTATAAAAATCCCAACATTTCCACCCTATATAAAGTTGTTGATGCTTGTATGATGGAAATGATTGGATAGAATCCATCTAAGCCTAAAGATCCTTATGTCCTATTCAAATATGGTGAATTCATTGTTGGTAACATTCATGAGAAGTTATTTATATTTGTTCAATTAAAAATGTTTATATACCAAGCCTATGTGGTGTATCTAGTCCTATTTCAACAAGCGTAGAATTTCGAACACCTAGATCGAAGAAGGTAAATGAGATGGATGATAGAAATCCTATGAAAAAATGGACTCCATTAGTAAGCTTGCATGGTCAAAATGTAGGATTCAAATATTATATTGATAAATTCATGTATATTGTTTTCTGCTTAATGAGAGGTGAACACAATCCTTGAATGTTTGTGGAATAAATGAAGATCTTACAAATGAACAAGAAATCCTGGAGTGGGTGATTGGATATTGTCCAGAGATTAAAAAATGATTAGGATTTATGGAGTGGAAGTCAAACCTTTCATATTACCTCTATTTCTAATCCTTAGAATATTTAGCTTAGAATATGCTAGAAAAATGTTCAATGTATATGAATTTCAGTATCATCCCAACAATATTGGACATAATCCTCAAGTTCCTACTAATACTATTACCTTACCTTTAGATTCAAATAAGGAAATCTATAGAGAAAGAGAAGATATCACAATAAAAGATGGATATAAGGGACATGGAGGAATGGGGGAAATTGAAGATGGAATTTCTAAGCCAATCGAAATTGGAGGCATAAAGGATCAGCTCGTAGTTGATTCTCCAACATTGATTAAATATACACGTAGCCTATAATACATATTTAACAAATCAAGAGCTATTCAATAGGAACACATTATTTTTCCTAAATTTATAAAGGAGGTTGTTATTGAAGTTGAAGATACCATTGATGCTACTGAATAAAATAATGAAGAGGAAAGGGGAGACTATGATCATAAATATATTCTCACCATTGTAGACTATGATAAGAAATTTATTCTCACCATTGTAGACTATGATCAGAAAGATATTCTCACCATTGTTTCCCAATATTTCTTACTATTGTAGACTATGATCAAAAAGCTATTCTCACCATTGTTTCCCTCCATTAATAAGGATGCAAGAAACATGGTGGAAAAATATTATGACTCTACTACAATTAATGTTAACATGAATCAAGTTCCTACCATTGATATAGTAGTGTTCCATAAATAGACTGTGATATTGTTTCTAAGGATTCTCTTAGTCAACAAATGCTAGAGCCATAGGTGTAACATAGGCGTTGAACACATAAAGTGATGTATTAGTTTGCAACCTATTTAAAGTGATGTTCTTAGTTTGCAATATTTTGTAGCCACTCTAACTTAACTTCTATCCCTAATTGTGGAGACCCAATTCTACCTTATGTTATTTCCCATCACATGAAATAGTTTTACCACCCAATATTGCAACTTGAAAGTCAAAGATAGGGTGGAAAAACATGTTTGGTTGTTTTTCATTCATGTATCTATCAAATTATGTGAACTTCAACTATCTATAAGTTTTGGTGCATATGCAAATGCACTTGATTACTTCAATGCACTTGATTTAGTGTCATTTTTGCCTTGCATGCATTATTTTATTTAGTGATTTCGTACACACAGGAAATTAATCTTAGATTTTTTTTGCTTCCTTGATTTAATGAGAGATTCATGGCATGACTTTGATTTAATGAGAGATTGTTGGATTACTGAGAGGGGGGGTGAATCAGTAATAGAGCAATTTAATCCTTTGTAACCATATAATGCAAGTGTTATATCAATGTAGCATTATCATCCAATAGTAGCAGAGTAAATAAACAATGAACAAATGAACAATCATACACATACACAATATACCAATGTTTTTACGTGGAAACCCAAAGCGAGAGAAAACCACATAATGTTTTTTCTTATATGTCTTGAAGAATTACATTCATTGGAAGAACCAACTTCCTTTGTTTTCCAGCTGCAACTGGAAGGAGGCTCCAACCCCCTAGTTTCTCAGGTTACAATATGAGGGAAGCTCCAACTCCCCAATTCTCTGGCTACAACCAGAAGGAGGCTACAACCCCCTATGTTCTCTGTCTACAACCAGAAGGTGGCTACAACCACCTGTCCTTGCCCCATCCAACCGCCCTGACGTATAAGTAGAATGATGGAACCATTGTCACACTATCACTGTGAGATATATTGTTGTAAACTTGTACCAATCAACCTGCACCAAACAACCTATACCAATAACCTGAACCATGCATCAACCTGTACCTCAATCTGTAATCAACCTGTACCATAAACAAGTGCATCAACCATGCACCAACCTGTACCTCAACCTCAACCAAACTCCCTCATCAATTTCATCATCCAAATCTGATTTGTAACTCTATAATACACCTGGTGTATATGATCACATACTTGCAAACATTCCTTAACTTTAACAACAAGAGACTAGCATTTTCATCAAACTTTACTTTAGTCTCACATGACTAGTTTTGGATTAGTCAACAACCCTAACTTGAAATAATCATAACTATGTACCTGTAATGAATAAAGATATGGAAATAGTACACAATGTTCTTCAATGTTTTCTATGCAATTCCTCCAGGGTTCACTACTTGGAACCTCTCATAAAAGAACTTATAGCAAAAATGGCATACCTTGTTGAATTTTGGCTTATTCTAGAGAGAGAACTTGTAGAGCGTACCCCACATGGAATATTTGTTGTATGGATCTGAAAGGTTTAAATAGAATACTACAGACCGTAATCTAACCAACACATTTGGTCTTACTAAATTTGGATCTGTTATGAATAAGTTATGACGTTTTTACCCGAAACACCTGTTTTAAACTAGTTTCAGGACTAGCCACAAACCCTATTTTCCACAGAGTGTAACTCCAAAAATACAACGAATCACAAGATGAAATTAGTACCATAGATACTTGGATATGTTTCCTCAATGGCCTCCCAATTTCACGGTCTGAATCATTCTAGAAACAAATTTATTGCAAAAATGGTGAGATGACCTGTAAATAACATACCTTAGAAAGCATCATCAAAAGAATTTATCCTCTCTTGAATTTTGGCCTTCTTTACTTCACCTTCCCTCTGAAATTCAACTTAGATATCCTTTGGTTACCTCAATCACCTGTAGATATTCAATATTCTCAAGTGTTATTGAAATGAGAGAGCCTTGCCTCTTATTTATACTTTCATGTAGCTTCCTTAGAAGAATCTTCTAGACCACTTTGTCCACATAGCCACTTTGTTCACATAGTCACCTATGTCTAACTTTGCCCAATTTGTCATGTGTCCATATATCCAATAGCCACTTGACTACTTAACCCATTTTCCTCATTTTAGGGTTAACATTCTTATAACCACTTTCCATAATTAGAAAGTTCTCCATTTACTTTATTATTTAAATAATCCTCCTTGACTTTGTCACTTCACTTTATTATTTAAATAATCCTCTTTGACTTTGTCACTTCACTTTATTATTTAAATAATCCTCTTTGAATTTGCCACTTCACTTTATTATTTAAATAATCCTCTTTGACTTTGTCACTTCACTTTATTATTTAAATAATTTCTTCTTTGCAAGCACTTTGACTTCTTTGACCTTTTGAGGCTTCAAGCCAACAAATGAGGCTCCTCCAACTTCGTAAGGCCATAACTCTCAAACCGTGAGGAGTTATCTAACGTTCCACATACTGCCAGAAATGACATGACATGTACTATCCATATAGAATAGTCTTACCTGCAAATATATCAAAACCCATACCATTATACATCAAACAAACTTGGGTCCATTACCCAAACCTTTGTGCTACCGAAATTCACTACCGAACTTTCTTCAAGGGTTGACATCAATGAAAACCAACCCAATTAATCAACAATCTCCCCCTTTGGCATTGATGGCAACACTATGATGCAATGCTGAAATCATATCACTCATGCTCCCCCTGGAACCATGCCTGCATCTCTGTGAACAATGCTCCCCCTGGAACCATGCCTCTATCCTCTGCATCTGATAAATATCTCCCCCTTTGTCATCAATGGAAAAGGTATCTTTCCATTCGGGTCTACTCCCCCTAACTGATTCATCTGATCTCCCAACCTGAACTGTCTTCTTTATGGTGCTTTCTCGTGTACATATAAGACATATAAGATAAGCATTCAAAAACATTCATTTTGGAGTATAAATAAATTTGAGTCTCTGGAAAATATACTCAAAGGCTTCTCGTGGAAGCAGTTTGTAAAGATGTCTGCCACTTGTTCTTTTGTGCCCACATATTGAACTCTAATGTTCTTTTCTGCAATCTGTTCCCGTAGAAAGTGATACTTGATTGGAATGTGCTCTGTCTTAGAGTGCATCACTGGGTTCTTTGAGATATTGATGGCGCTTGTATTATCACAATGGATTGGAATGGGCTCATCATACTCAACCTGTATATCTTTCAGAATTTGTTTCATCTATAGAACCTGTGTACAACATGTTGATGTTGCAATATACTCTGTCTTGACTGTAGATAAAGACACCGATGATTTTTTCTTGCTTAGCCATGATACTAAAAACTCACCCAAGTAGAACGTTGCTCCATTGGTGCTTCGTTGGGCATCAATGCAACTTGCCCAATCTGCATCTGTGTAGGCAATAAGTGATAAATCCTATCCTTTTGGATACCATAATCCAAACTCTTTTGTTCCTTTGAGATATCTGAAAATCCTCTTCACTGCTAATACATGTGATTCCTTTGGTGCTGCTTGAAATTGTGCCACCTGTCCAACTTCTTGCATTACATCCGGTCTGGATGTTGTCACATATAGTAGGCTACAAATCATTGACCTGTATTGCCTCTGATCTGTAGACTTTGAATCATCATCTTTGCTCAACTTGCAATTGGTTTGCATGGGAGTGATAACTGGTTTGCAATCTTCCATTCCGAACCTCTTT